>VOQK01004237.1:0-10829 GCA_015052645.1 Benitochromis conjunctus | reverse complement strand
TAATAAATAAATTTTTTTTCTTTTTTTTTTTTTTTGCAATGCAGTTATTACATCTCAAAATGAGATTTTTTTATTCACGAAGAGGACTTTCTTCTAATCTCAAAGAAAAACAGAAAATTAAAGAATTGATAGTGACTGCGACAGCTGAAAGCTGTATAAATCTGTGTGTCTCTGGAGAAAAATCGGACACCCTCAATTCTGTAAGTGTGCCATGCCAAAAAAACTCTAAACTAAAGAGTGGCCAGCTGTCTTCTGGCCTGCTATTAAATTGCTCCTTGGATGGTGGCGATATCATTTTTTTCTCCATAGGAGTATCACACCAGGTCCCCAAACAGAGCGACCAGCTGTACAGCAAATGTGTACTGATCCATCTGGGCCCTAGCAGGCTGCAGCCTCCATCTTAAGACACGTGGGGCCGTTCACAGGCTTGGCTGGGGCTGGTCCGCAACACACCCTTCTGCACCCATGGCTACCTCCATCCCTTTCATTTACCTCCATTATCATAGTAAATGTTGAGTAGCTGAGCACCAGAGCTGCCCTTTATGTCTGAACCAGGAGCGTCATCATCTGAGTGTAATATCCATGCATCAAAATGTGCTGGCAGTCAGACAGAAGAGGCAGCCGCGACCACTCCGGCCTGATGGGAGGAGGTAAGGGGTGGAGGCTCATTGCACTAGGTTTGAGGGAGACTATTGTATTACAAAGGCAGCTAATGTGGACTCGTCTGGGTGAGACGGGCTCAGGTTTTGTTGTTCCATACACTTAGCACTATGGTTATGTCACGGCACATCACTATATATAGAGTTATCAGTGTGAACTGACACCATGGAGCGGGGCATGGATGAAAACAACACCCCTATGAATCCAGCGTCTGCTCCATTACCTACGCTAATAACGCTGACAGCTGAGCGGAGATGACCCCAGCCCCCTGTTTCCCCTCTCCTGTGCAGATGGTCATTAAAAGGAGAAAGTGTCCCTTTTTTTTTCTGTAGAAAAGATATTTAGAGCTTTTCCAAATGTGCATTTTTTTTCGGGGTTGTTTTTAGCCCAAATTGGCTCTTCAGTGATTAAAGTGTGGGTTGAATTTAACCATGCTCCAAATTAAACAGACCAATTTTTCAGAAGCTACGTAAAAGAACAAGATCAGCGCTTGAAACACGGCTCGTGTGAAGCACATGTCGTACCTCGCGCCTTGTCCATTAAACACATTTCCTTAACTTTACTTCAGTCTGCTCTGTTTTCCTTTGACAACTTCACATTACAATGAGTTTTGTTTTCTCCTTATTTTAGAGATCACAAAGCAAACGTATCTAACAGAAACCCTTTTGAGAAGTCAGATGAAACCCGTGATCACGTTGAATACAAAGCGATGGCATATCAGAGAAGTAAGACATCAGACAATAACCCAATCACCTATCCTCCTGTTATCTTAAGCTGTCTGAATTCCACTATTACGGGGAAACTGTGTGCTTGTGCGGCTGAAAAACATAAAATAACCAGTAGGGGGGTTTGTTTTCTACCCTCCCAGTGTGCTCCGTGCCTGCCTTTGCGAGAGAAAGGACTAATGCTGGCATGGTACTGTATTAGGCACCCCCAGTAGACTAGTGGGTGAGCAGATCGCAAAGATGAATACAAAATACACACCTACACACTCTCAGCTCATCTCTCTCTTTTGCAAATACACCGCAGCATCAAAATCACAAATCACATGCTTCTGATTGTTTATGCACAAACAGTGGGTCCCTGATAGAATTGCCTACCGGTCCTGATAGAATTGCCCACCGTGTTTAAATTCACCTGCGCCTAGAAGCGTGTCCCAAACAGAGAGGCGGTTTGGTTCCAGATCAATGAGTCTCTCTCCCACTGAAGACAACAGATAATGCAGTGTAATGAAAGAGCCGCCAAACGAGCTGAATAAATGAATGAATAAAGGAACGTGAGACCGGAATTCAGACGCCTACTTACTGCAGGCAAGAAAACCTGTTTTCCAATTGTCTGTTCCCTATAAATTATTCTGCCTGCATACAAATGACAACCAAAAGTAGAGACATTTTGAAAATGTGGAGCTTAGTCGTACACCAGCACTCTTAGCTGAGAAATCTTGCGAAATGAAATGCAAAATTTGGAATATTTCTTTTGATATTAAACACCAAAATGGCAAATATCCATTTTTTCAGTTGATTTGACGTCATAAAAGGAGAGAGCATGAAAGTATAAAATCTAGTATGCAGATCTCGGTCATCTGAAAACAGTACTTGTGTGACAAGGTACAACAGACAAACAAACCAAAAATACAGAAGAACTATTGAGATTTTTTTCTTTTTCTTTTCTTTTTTTTTCTTTTTTTTTCTTTTTTTTTTTATAAAATTGATTGATAATATTTGGAATGATCAGAATGATCAAATCTGTTTGATATTTCAATATTTGAATAATCTGTGTATTTTATTTTCCACTACTTCAAACTACCTTAATTACAGAGTGGTTTGAAGTGGAGAAATTCAGCTTGAAGCATGCACACGGACCATATTATACCATTCACATGCATGGAGAAATGAAGCTTGTGGATTTATGAAAGCACAACACTGGGGATGCAGTTGATGGTCAAATAATAAAATAATTCCACCTATTTGGTGATGTGATCCAGATACTTGTGAGCCTGAATGAGACAGGGTCAAATATTTTATTACATATCACATTTATTTTTAGTATGTGATTCATCTTTAAAAAGGTAGGAAAACACTGAAATTGGGTGAATTTTTCTTAATAATTTGCACACTGCGTGGATGAGATCTTAACACTTAAATTGCATGCCTAAAAGATATGTTGATTAAATTTACGCTAGATTTTAGAAACACTTGGGAAATTTGGACAAACATATTTGTATATATTACACAAGCACTGTATTTAATGACTCTTGTTTCTGCAGTATAACAGAAACCATAATAAATGAATCAGAAAGTGCTATCTCCTACCCAGCATGTGGTTGGCCACATGAACTTGGATGTCCCATTCACTGTAGAACACCATCTGACATTTGATGCACTGGTATGTCTTCTTCTGTAAATCAGACAGCAGGGATTACAGTCAAGTGTGGATAAAAGATGGTAGATACATGGTAGAAATATTTGCATCATTTGTAAATTCTCTACACGTTTTCATTTACTTATTTAGTGTGGCGCTACTTAGCAATACCTCTTCAGTTTGTGAGGGACTGGCTCTTGGCATGGGAGACACCTGGGGGGTCTTCAGCTGTCCACTGTTGCTGTCCCCAGCCTGTTCCCGATGCACTGTCTGGACATGGTTTTGCAACTCTGCCTCAGATTCAAACTTCACATTGCAGCTGGAACATCGTGTCTTGGCTACAGACGAGGACGATGTGGAAGAGGATGAGGATGATGAAGAGACACCTTTGCCTTTTCCTTCTCCAGGGCTGAGACTCTCCCCTTGGACCCATGTGGCTGTAGTTGTTGCTGGAGTGGTGGCCCCCCCGTGCTGCTGCTGTTGCCTGCCTCCATTCACCGTTGGGCTGGAGCTCTTGGAGCCGGCCGCCGCCACACAGGACGCACAGAGTCCATAAGGCAGTCCGTTGATGTCCAGCTTTACCAGGTCTTGTTTAGACCGGAAATCTTTTAGGCAGGAGGCACATTTAAAAAATTTGGGGGCATGGTGTTGATGCTGGTTTTGAGACATGACATTGGTGCGGCCCATGGGTTGGTTTGCGGACATAGTGCCTGTCTTTTGCATGTGGAAAGTACCATGGATCTTGAGCTCCAACGTGGAGGTGACCGTTTGCATGCAAACAACACAGCGGAAACCTGTAAGGGAGTTCCTCAGGTCAGGGTGCATCTGGCAGTGCTCCAGGAAGTCCTCCTCACTCTGCAGTGGCATCTTACAAATGCGGCAGCTCCCCGTGTCCAGACTCTTGCTATGGGTGACCTTGTGCTCCGTCAGGGTGAGCAGTGAGGGGAAGCGCTCCCCGCAGATGGGACACATGTAGTGTTTGACAGGCCCAAGGTGGGTCTGCATATGTTCCCTCAGCCCAGCCTCAGAGAAGAAGGTACGGGAGCAAACATTGCACTTGTGGTTACCCTTGATCATCTCAGCCTTTCTTTTTACCATGGCACTCTCGCCAGGGCGTATATTGTGATCTCTCAACTGGTGGTTAGTGAGCAGTGACTCCATAGTATAAGATGCCCCACATATGTCACACCCATACATAGGCTCTGCAGTGTCCACCTCTTCCTCACTTCCATCATGGCTGTTCTGGGACTCCACCACAGATCCACCTACTGCCCCTGAACCATGGCTGTTAGTTAGGAGACCTTGTAGCTCAGCATCCTCTTTAGGCTGGCTTTCCCCACCAACTACAGTAGAACCATTGGCGCCACAGTTCTGCGTCTTTCCCTCAAACACACAGTGTTTCTCTCTCAAATGTTTCTCCAAAAGAACAATGGCATGGAAAGCCTTGCTGCAGAAGCGGCAGTTATACTTCTTGCTATGGGTGGTGATGTGGCACTGCAGCTCCACTTCCGTGCCAAAGGACTCCCCGCAAAAAATGCAGCGGTGGGCACGGCCTTGGTTTTCCAGGTGGCTGTGTTTGACATGAAGCTGTAGGTCAGTCTCATGCCTGAAGTCCCAGTTACAGGAGGTGCAGCGGTACACTTTTTTCTCGTTGCTGTGCTTCACAGCTAGGTGGAGCTGAGTAGATACTTTCGAGTCGAACACCTCTTGGCACAGAGTGCAACGAAAGAACACAAAAGTATGCATGTCGAGTAGGTGCTTCTGCAGGTCATCCACCGAAGTGAACTGCTTGTCACAGCTCTCGCAGATGTAATAAGTCGACGTAATAGTGAAGTGAATTGTCACATGCTTTAGCAGAGATTCCTGGTTGGGAAACTCCTTGTTGCACTGTGGACAGGTGAGCTGAGGCTGCAGTCCATCCAGATGCGTTTTGAGGTGAGTCTGGAAAAGGTCTAAGCTTGTATACTTGGCGCCACACTGGTTACATATGAACTCGCTGGTGGCGCGGGAGGCTGAGCTGCCTTGCTTCAGCACGGCAGTTTGTTCCACAGATATTGGCGAAGAGGGGCTGAGAGTGCGGAGGGATTTCTTCCCGTTGTTGATGTAGTTCAGGGCTAGTGGAATGTTCTTGTGATTCTCCTTGATGTGCTTGTTAAGCTTCAGGACACTGTTGAATATGGGAGAGTTGGTGCAGTACGAACAGGAATACACTTCGACTATAGGCTCCTTGGGAGTTACAGCCAAGGGGGAGTCAAAGCGCATGCTCCCCCCATCACAGTGAGTCTGGCGAACATGCTCCTCCAAGGTAGCCTCTGTCAAGAACCCCATGAAGCACTGGGGGCAGAAAAAGGCATTGCTCTCCTTGGCCACTGGACTGGGAAAGCCATGAGAGCAGCGGATGTGTTCCTGGAGGGCATTTAGGTCATTTAACACCTCGGGGCAGAAGTTACACTGAAGGAGGGCATCAGGCAAGCTGGCTAACAGGGCAGCGTGGTCTTCTGCATTGTGGACCTGCTTAAGATGTTCATTTAGATTTAGTAAAGAGGGCAGAACTTCCAAACAAAACTGACAAGTGTGAGCCTGCTCCGGCTTATCCAGATGCATGGTTCGCAGGTGAATTTGAAGAACAGCCAAACTGGAGAACACTTGCTTGTTGCAGTAGATGCAACTGTAAGAGACTTTAGGCTGCTTAGAGGAACGTCCTCCCATGTCTGAAGTGTTCTGTGCGGCCCTCTTTCTCCTTCCCCTGGTCTTGGGCACAGGTGGCGCTGTCTCCACCATTGTGGAGCTGTCAACGGAGAGGTTGGAGTCTGGAGTTGTGCTAGACACAGAGGTGTAGCCTACAGTCAGCAAGGAAGGGCTGTTACTATGGTTACTAGATTCAGGGAGCTGGTGGATGTCCATATGAGCATAGAGGTCCTCAACAGACAGAAAATGCTCTGAGCAGATAGCACAGGTGTGGCCCTTCCTATCTCTGCTGTGGGCTTGGTCAATGTGGGTCAGCAGGGTGCCCTCATCGCTGAAGGGCTCATGGCAGTAGATGCACTGCAGGGTGGCACCCAGGCCTCCATCCTCTGATGGGGAGCACTCAGGGTGGCATTCTGCGATATGCCTCTGGAGCTCTTCTGGAACATCGAAGCCTTCCTCACACCGACTGCATTTGCGGGTTTCTTTCAGCTTCCATTCATCAGCCCTAGAAAAAGAGCCGGTGCCGTCTTTGCCCCTTTCGTGTACTTGCATGTGGCCGTGGAGAGAGCTGGAGGAAAGGAAGCCTCGACGGCACACAGGGCACTTGTGGGGTTTGTTGGAGGCGTGGGTTTTCATGTGGATTTTGAGGTGATCACTTCGGGAGAAGGCAGAGTCACACTCTCCACAGTGGTACTTCTTATCACCCGTGTGTAGCTTCACGTGTCGATCTCGGCTCCGCTTGTGTTTAAACAGGCGGCTGCAAAAGGTACAGCTGAAAGGCAGCTTATCACCGTGGCTCTGCTCGTGACGCTTGAGGAAGCTCAAACGACTGAAAGACTTGTCACAGAACTGGCATGGGTACGGCAGGCCAGGGCCTCCTTCTTCCTCGCCAAAATCATAGTCCTCACAGTGTCCTGGAGAAGCCTGATCCTTACTGGAGGGAGATGATGCTGGCCAAGAACACGATGGGTCATCTTCAAGATCAGCACCGTCTGGAGAAGAAGACAGAAAGAAATGTAGAAACGAGGGCATGAAGGGCAGGTCAGAGGGAAAAAGATGAAGAAAGAAATGGAGAAAGTGAGTGAGTTAGAAAGGTGTTTTGTAAGCTAGTCACTGTATTAGCAAGTCATTAGTCTTGAAAAGGTAGGCCACCGTGGCGTTATTTGTCATAGTAATTATAAGGTTGTGGCGTATGATTTTCAAATTCTTTGCAATGTAGACCATTTTTTCTTCAGCAGAAACAATACCTCTCCTTAGGTGTTATCTAAAAAGTTACATTAAATATGCAATTTAAAGTATAATTAGAGAAGAGAATAAGTGGAAATACTTTTACTACAATTAACCTTGTATGTGGCCATGTAATGGCTTAGCCCACTGTGACTCAAAACACAATCTCTCTGACATTTAAAGCCAACACAAGACAATGGGTCTACTCTAGGATGTAAGCCCTGCATGAGGTAAATTAGAACATTTCTATTATTCCTGAAGAATTACTTGAATATTTTTGAATAACAAGAGCCCTTGAAATGACCTTAAGACAAGAGAAAAACAGGCAAAAGCAGTTTTAAGGATGAAGGAGAAGATTAAATATGCAATTTAAACCACAGCTATGCATAGCCTTTGGGAACGCTCTGCTGCAAAACTGATGATTTTCATGAAACATAGGCCCATCAGAACATCAGTCAATAGATATCAGATTATAGAATATGCATTATTACCATATTTGTCTGTGCGGTCTGTGTTAAGCTGTGAGGCAAGTGATCGTGGATGGATGAATGTGCCATCCATGTACTGATGCAAGGAGGGGTGGCGGGTAGGGGGATAGTGGTGGCTTACTGTCTCAGTCAAGGACAAGCAGGTGCAGAGAATGACCAGGGAACACCAGTCAGTTCAACTTTTTGTTTTTTACAATCACTTTAATGTGTTCCTATTCAAATGGCTCCAACATTCCTATCCACTGGTTCACTGTGCGGTTATATGCATGGAAAACAGAGCACCACTTTCAACAGGTTCAAAAGGTTACAGGCCACTTCTTCCCGCTGCTGAAATCTAAGTGCTGCGAACTTCCTTACCTAAATAAAACAACATAATCCCAACCTCTTCAGAAAAAAAAAAATATGTCAAAAGGCCATAACTTGGAATGGGAAAAACAAGAGGAAGCTGCAAAGATTTATGAGTGGGACGGAGGAAAAGCATGAGCTCTTTCCAGGATCCAACCTCTGTACTCTCCTTCAGCTGACAAATCTAAGTCTTTCTCTCTCTCTCCCCCTTTCTGTTGTTTTTGCTGGGAGATCTGCCCTTTGTCAGGATATCATGCCCTCTCTGAGCACTTACCCCCATCAGGGCCTATCTTCAGGAAACAGATGGGGTCGGAGGCCATTCCCTTGCCCCTCCAAACTGCTGAAAGCGGCACATTGAGAGCCCACCTCCACACCGTGGCCCTCCCGGAAACCTCCCACCCCTGGCAAGGCGCCCACTCTGTACACACATCTCACTGAAGGAGCAAACCTTGCCTGATTTACTTGCTTTATCTTTCATACATGTCTCAATGTTTTCTCTCTCTCTCTCTCTGGTTTGAGGGAGGATGGGTGACTCAGTGCTATGCCCTCCTCCACAGAGGGGGCGGATCTGCCCTATCTCACACTGCCTCTCCGGGTATAGGAGAAAAAGACAGTGCAAGAAGAATGACCCCAGCCAATGCCTTACAGTCAAACGTATTGGCTTCGAGACAATAGTATAAAACAAACAAATAAATGGTTCTGTATACAAGGCTAAATGAAATTCTGCTGTCTTAAATGAGGATGTCTTGATGCCTTGAGACATTACTAAGCTGTCAGGACAATCTTGTTCCATTCTCTGTTTGTTTGCTCGATGCATATTATATATTTAGGGCCTTTCGTGATGACTTATATAGAGAAATATCTGATTCATATATATGGAAGTTGCAGTGAAGTGCTTTGAATAAGTAGGTATGTTCAAATTTGTGGCTGGATAGCAAATATAACACAGTTAGTAATAATGCATCATTTGATTTGGAGTTGTATCTGTTTTACTGCATAGGGTATAATCACACCGGCCAACAAATATGTTATAGCCATGCTGTAACCGACAGACAAAGGTTGTCCTTTTGTGCTTCACCTATTTTCTGTGGTGAGTCGATAGATAAAACTATAGAACTGCAGTAGTTTTACTGTCTACCGCTCACCCTCACCCAACCTCACACCAAACACACATGCACACAGAGCAAGAACACACTCGTGTGCATACACTGACAAGAATATACATGTGCACACATAGCATGTACACATAGAATACACGGATACAAGTCCAATGGCCGAAGCAAGTGTGTGAACAACTGCAGATGAAAGAGCAATCTTCCTCGGGAGACCTCAAGAGGAAAGAGAGAGAGAGAGAGAGACTTGTTTTTTTTTTCCTTCTTCACCCAGACAAGAAATGCCCAGGCCTCAGCAGCAGCCTGAGTAAATAAAAGAACGGGCCTTACTTCCCTGTCTCTCGGGCCGGGGGCCTGTGCACGCCAGCGCTCTCTGTGCCGCTGCCAAAGGGGATGCTGGGGCCTGAAAAACTACACCCTGCAGCTGAAGGGCTGTCTTTGTTGGTCTGCCAAGGCCTTCCTGAGCATCCTCCAGCCAACAGCCTGTCACGTCCTGGGAGGAAGACCTCCATCTTAAGGCCTGTCCCTCTCTGGGAGTTCTGTCCCTACCCCCCTCCCTCCTTTTTTTAATGTCTCCTATATGGAACAAAACAACCTCATTTGGAGTTCCCCTATAGGGAATGGCACAAAATGTGCCACAGCCACATTTACCAGCAAGATAAACATTAAAGTGGAAGCTAAAGGAACTAAGAACTTCTTAAAAGTCACAAAAATATAACTTGGCCCGTGAAGTTCACTGATCAAAATATGCTAAATTAATAAAGACGTTTTCTGTTCTATACAAATTATGTTTTCTTTTTTTTTTTCTCCTGGTACTGCAGAACTAACCACTGAGAATTCCCGATTCACACGCAGGTCTCAGTTTCCTCTAAGCCAGTCTGAACTGCCTTTTGTGCACCACTTCCTCTGTGTTCATTTATAGCACCCTTTCCCAAAGTAAATACCCCTGTTCAAATAAGATCCCCAATGCTGGGAACAGGTACGCTTACCATTTTTCTACACAACAGAATAGCTTTCCAAGCCCCTGAAGAATCTTTTATTTATGCAATTAATGCATTTGAAAATTAGCATGCATAAATATTTTTTTTTTTGAGAGCAAGTCATTAATTTTCATGATGACATTGTTTCCCTTTGGACTTTAACACATATGGTGGCAAACTGTGTCTATGTTTTAAGAGCTAAATGATACATAAAATGTTTAAAGAGTAATGGCTGTTGATTTCTTTGTAGACAAATGCAATTGTGTCTCAGTATAATTTGAGCGTAAGACCTCAAAGCAAGGCAACAAAGATGGATTTTCACATAAACGGTTCTTCAAATGTATGGATGAATGCTGTGCTTAGCAGTGGCATAATAAATAAAATATCTGTCCAAAGTTATTGATATTCAGATCTAATAAAGCTCCTTCCCATTAGAGACTGCAAAAAGGGAAACAAAGGTATACGTTAAAGTTCAACTGGCAGAATATAAAATATTTAAAATGGGATTATAAAAATATTTTAAGACCATTATATATTTGTTCCAGGAATGAGTCAGCACACAAATGTAACTGAGTCTCCTGTTAAATGTAATTGAGATAAAGCATGTGTGCTTGGTTTGACAGTTGGTATGGCATTTAATGCTTTTGCATGTATATCCTAAAAATCTGTGCACATTGCTTTGCAAAGGCATTTTGTTGCTTTCATACACACGCACATAGCTGCCTCGCCTTTTAAAGATGTTTATGAAATGCTCACACAATATGAAACAAGTGAGCAAAAACAGCTGCATTTGCATTCAAGCTGATTTTGTGCAGAGCTTTTAAAATACTGAAAATATCCTTGATTATTTTATTCCAGCTGGCTCAAAAAAAAACAAAAAAACATGCCTCGCTTGACCAAGCGTTTTTTTTTAGGGGGGGGATTTGAGATTTTTTTTTTTTTTTATTTTTTACCTTTTTTTTTTTCTT
>VOQK01004236.1:10271-20854 GCA_015052645.1 Benitochromis conjunctus | reverse complement strand
CTAATTAAAAAAAAAAAAAAAAAATCAGCTACAAACAGAAGTTCTCAGTTATGAACTATACAGTTATATTTTTGATCAATCATAAATAGAATTTGATACAATACATATACAACTACTACCTGTAGTTTATACTTGTAAACAATATCCATAAGTTATATAATGTTATACACTCGTGAACACTTCGTGAGGTACATCTTGCTAATGCTAGGCCCCCTTTCGCCTTCAGTACTGCCTTAAGTCTTTATAGCATAGATAGATAGATAGAGTATCTATCTATATTCCAATATTGGTGATCCTATGTGAACTGTAGCCTCAATTTCCTGTTCTCAGTTAACAGGAGTGGTGCCCATTGTGGTCTTCTGTTAGTGGAGCCCATCTGCTTCAGGGTTCAACATGTTGAGCATTTAGAGTCACTCTTCTCCATAGCTTGGTTGTTATGAGTGGGTATTTGAGTTACCGTCGCCTTCCTATTGGTTTGAAGCAGTCTGGACATTCTTCTCCGACCTTCTCTGACAAGTAATTTTCTTCCAGAGAACTGCTGCTCACGCCATATGCTCATTTTTGTTTTTTGGACCATTCTCAGAGGAAGTTATTTGGGAAATTTCCAGTAGATCAGCAGTTTCTGAAATATTCAAAATAGACTGTCCAGCACTAACAACCATAGCATGTTCAAAGTCATTTAAATCGCCTTTTAGCACCCATTCTGATGCCCAGTTTGAACATTATCAGGTCATCTTGGCCATGTCTAGATGTCTAAATACATAGATTTGATTTGATTGTCTGATTAGATTTTTGTGTTAACAAGCAGTTAAACCAGTTTGTCAGGTGTACCTAACAAAGGAGCTGGTGAGTCTATTTTAGTAGCAGGCTCAGAAACTTAACTAACCTGCTTGATTGGGGTCTGTGTTGGGGTGTTTTCATCTGATTTAAGCAATAATTGGCAGATAACATAAGCAAACATTCCACAATTATTATTATTTTTTTTTACCATATGTTAATTAATCTTTGGCTCTTTTCCACATGTGTCTTTTGCTTCTTCTCCTTTAGTCTGGTTCTGCTCAAAGTTTCTTCCTGTTAAAAGGGAGTTTTTCCTTCCCACTGTCACTAAGTACTTGCTCATCGGCATCTGATTGTTGGGACTTTCTCTCTGTTACTGCAGAGTCTTTACCTTACAATATAAAGCTTCTGGAGGTGATTGTTGTTGTGATTTGGCGCCATATAAATAATATTAAATTGCACTGAAATGAATGAATTTAAATGCTGAAAGTTTAGTAAGCCATTCCAATACAGTGCTTTCTATTAGCTACATGAAAATCTCATATTAGTCTGATAGGTGTCCATCCTGTGCAGTGCTTGCACAACTCCGTTTGCAAATCAGAAAAAATGCTCAGCCCAAACCAACATTACTCCAGTCAACAACATGGAGCATTCATGCTCCCACACAACATCAAATATGATATCAGTCCACCCACATGCCAAATTATCTCTCTAAACATGTACAGTACAGCTGAAAAAGACCCAGCCCCTGACCTTGACTATGAACAGGAGACACCTGAGATAAATACAAACTGTATTTTACCAATCCTCACCCTGCTGAGGGGTCGGTGACCCTGCCGTCCAAGTCCCACCACCAATCGCTTATCCTCTGAGTCTGGCATTAGTCTTGATTTACGTTTACTGACACACTATTAGCTGCTCCATCACTTTCACCTGTCAGACTGTCAATCAATGGGGATCCACACAGTGATGGGTGGGAATAGCATTCCGTCCACAGTAGCTCGTATATCTCCACCAAGACAGTGACAGTGGATGAGCAAAGGACATCATACCAGGTATCTCGCTGTGCTGTCATGTCAGCCCTCTGGATGTGCACCACATCAGGATGTGTAGCATCTTAATGTGCATTTGGCTTGCAGATACAGTTATTATAGAAGCGACTGATTTATTGAGGGAGTAATCCTCTTTCTCGCTGTTAGAGCTACGACATGTCAAAGCGAAGCCCGCACCTTGACGAGCATGTCATTAAACAGCGCTAAAGTTAGAGGATTTTTAACCTTTCTGTAATGCAGTAATTTTCCAACTCCAATAATCTGTTTAGATATACACTGCACTGAACACTGCGCTGCCCGTGTCAAGGGTACTGCGATATCTCCCGAGAATCCTTCAAACATCATGAGCAGCACCAATTCTGAGGTGTTATGATGTGGCAGGATGACTTCTCAGACAACGACCCACTCTTATCTCATAGCTAGAAATCAGTGGACATCTCATACGTCTCCGAGCCCTGCCCTCCTTCCCCTCCTCCCTCCTCAGCTGAAGTGTGCAATTTCACACTCCAACGTCAAACAGGCGGTCAGAAGGAGAACGTATGACCCACCCTGGCATTTGTCCTCATTTCTCTCTCAAATGTGCAAACACTATTACCCTTGGGTTATCTTAAGTGGTGTGGTGAAGAATCCCGGCCTCTCTTCTCTCATCTCCTTGCCAGACACCCAGACATCAAAACACGACAAGCGGTAGGGACGGAGCGGGGATAAAAGACAGAGTGAGGCAGGAGGGGAAAGCGATGGAAATGGAGCAGATGTTTGTGCGGCTGCTGATTTGTGGCCTGATAAGGGTGCTACACAGGCAGCTGGAATTGATGGCTTGTTAGTGAGGATGGGCCCCTCTGTGAGATGTTTTCAAAATGATTGATTTACAATAAAGTGGCTCCGGGTGTGTGCATGCAGGCAGAACTGATGCAGATCGATCCCACTGAAATTGATTGATCAGCCATTTAGCTTGGCAGTGTGTTTACTGAACAAAAACGAGCAGGACTCTCCTCCCAGCTCCCCCCTCCACCCCCACGCAACTCTCCATAAAGCAGAGGAGAAATGCCACCTCTGGGCCTGTCTCATTTCTCTGGAGGTGGCAGCAAAAACAAGCCCTATCAGAATATGAACCATAAAAATGTAATCATACAGTGAGAAATACTGGCATAAACGTTTACGATTGTGTACTTTATTCTCCTATCAACGTGTCCTTCTGTGACTTGGAGATACTATGCCTTTAAAAATAATGACTTACCTGCTCTATGCAAACGGGGGGAATACTGTTTGCCTTATCTCAGTGTCACATTGAGACTTTCAGAGGGAGGCATAGAAATAACTAATAACAGTGGATTTCAGTAAACAAGCAGCACATTCTCAGCCATACTTAAAGCTGACACGCCAGCAACCTTTAGCCTACCTGTTTTAGTATCAATCACATGCCTATCATACATAATGTAGAACAGTCCTCAAGTGTTAAAGTGCCTCGTATATGGATATTGTCTTCTGCAATTTGTCCAAACGGCACATACAAGGGTCTCCGTGTACATTTTATAAGGAGTTATACTGATGGATAAAGCACAAGGACAATGTTTACCATGTGACCTCTGTGACTTTTCTTTACTTCCTCTTTGCCAAAACAAACCTCTCCACCAGCCAGCTAAGGACTTAAATCACCTGTCCTCGCACGCCTCATCCTGTTATTTGGATAATTGCCAACAAGAGCAAGCTTTTCCATTCTCAGGACGGCGTGCGGTGGCCCCATCATGTTCCTTATTAACAATTTTACACACTTCGTCGCAGCGAGAGGGTGTCAGAATGCCAATAATATTTACCGTCTGGTGTGCGGGCTATTCAAGGGAGGCTGAGTGTTGCTGATTGCCCTGACAGAAGCTGACAGCACCCTGAACCTGAGATCCCTGCAAATAAACTCAGCAGAGTGTCGTTTTTTTCCCCCCCTTCTTCTTCTTTTTAAGGAAGCAGGGTGTGCCTTTAGTCATGAACCAGACGATGGAGCACCACACCGATCCTGTTTATGCTTCTTTTAGCTACTTCTTTGAAACATTCATTGACTAATAGAAGATATAGGTATATATCTGTAGATATATATCATTATCCCCTTGATGTCATAATGGGTCGTTTAGCAAATCAATGAACTGCAGGTTTAAAATAATTTTTGAAAAAGAGCTGGAAGGCAAGCAAATGAAACAGCTGCCGTGGGATCATTGAACCATCTCCGTCAATCCAACCACTGTGTAACAATTTCCATAACATTGACACAAAGGCTTCTACCGCTTGACCCCTGAACCGTTTAACGTCACGGTCAAGCACAGTGCAGTATCCAAACACCTGGTTATACTAGGGCACCTCAAACGTATCGATATCGATAAGTGTGGCTGCGTGTGTGTGTGTGTGTGCGTGTGTGTGTGTGTGTGACAGAGAAAGAAAAGGAAGAGATCCAAAGACCGAGCCCTGTCCCAATTCTACTGTGATAATAGTTTCCATGACGATGAGGCATGCTCAGCGCATCACTTGTGGCCCAGATAAACAGTGATCCTTTACAAAAACAAGAAGGTCATTACAGCAGCTTGTCAAATCAATGCCCAGTGTGTCCAAGTTGATTAAGACATCTCCCCTCAGCTCTGACACTCCGTCAATAGCAGCAGGCGCACAATGCTGTGACGGATGGGGAGGGGGGGTGATAGTCTATGGTGGAGAGTGTGTGTGTGTGTGGAAGGGGGGTTGGTGAGGTGGGGGATATTCCCGCTTTCTCCTTCCACACACACACACACACCTACACAAACGCACGCACAGTACTCAGATGATTGGAGTGAAATACCCATCAGTCAGGGAGGCGAGGTGGACTAATGATTCCCTGTGCTGCCTATTAGAACTACATGACAACTCAATCCTGCTCACGGAAAGAGAAATGGAGGAGAGAGTTTGTTGGGATGGAAAGTGAGGGGGGGTGGGGAGGCAAGGAAGGGTGAATGAAGGGAACGCAGAAGAGAGAGGAGGAATAGAAAAAGTGACCTTGTAGCGGCATCATTTGAGGCTGAATTAAATTGGCAAGAGCAGCTAATCTTTACCTGGGGGCGATTAACAGAATTAAAGGAGAACAACAAAGGCACAGGGGTTGGCGTTTCTTTTCTTTTTTCCCCGGCTGCCACTGCCATTTGTAATTTGTGTTGAATGTCCTCTTTTGGAAAACTTGGCGAATCTTCCTCTCTAAGCCTGTCATGGATGGTTGGTTTTTCTATCTGACACACAAACAATAACAGACTCAGATATGTGGTTGGCTGTCATTACATGACTTCCCGTAAAATCAAGACTGTGTTGTCAAGTCAGCTTGATTTTCAGTGTTACAAACTTGCATTTTGATATTATTAATAATAGATTGGCATACATTTAATTATTTTCTTATTAGGCAAAAGTGGAAAGATCGAGCACTGTTGTCTTCAGCTGTATACTCGTTTCTTCAAAACTATAGTTCCAAAACTTTTCCCTCATTGTGATAAAAGAGGATTATATTAGTAGGAAGTGAATTACTTCAAGTTTAGCCTCTGCACTCAGCATCTCTTTTCTCACAGACTAATCAATATGTTTGGAAAGACAGACAAGGTTAGGCCTATCAGCCAGTTTGACACAGAGAGAGAAAACATTGCTGATACCCAAATGCGAAGGTTCACAGCTGAAGTTTACCCACACATAGAAGAGAATCACAACTAATAAACCTTTATCTCAAGGATACTTGAACCAGCTCTTGTAAATAGATCAATTTTTTTGCGCTATTGGCATTTAATCACCATATGCATATCCTGAATAGTGTATGATTTGTATTGTTTGTTGTGAGAACACCTCAGCTTTGACTGACTCTTACTTCACCTGCATGGCAAAAATGCGTGTGATCCAGAAATAAGAATCTCAGCAACCAGTACAGGATAGCATTACAATTTTTACTGGTATCCATAATCATGGAGTGATGTAGGTAAACTGGAGCTTTACAAAAGCCAGTGTAAGAACTGCCAAGAAATTGCCCCAACAAGTTGATTAACTGTAGTAAGTGCTTCATAACTCCTTGGAGTGGTGCTTATCAAACAAATGAGAGCAAACTGGAAATAAATTAAACAGCCTGCACTTGTAGGAGGAAAAAAACGAACAGCTGAATGACAGAATGACATTGCAGTGAATAAATAAACAACTTCCGCCTGTTTGGTTCTTTTCTTCTTGAATGTGAGGCTATAGATATGTGATGCATCACTGTATCGTGATACTATATTTACTGTGGGCAACGTAAATTTACAATTACTTGACTTTTAATCTCGCATTGCTGACTTGTTGACCAAATACCTGCAAACTAGAATTTCAACCTATACTTTGTGTTTGATGCTAACTGAGAAAAGACAGCATGCTAACATGGACAACTAGGACACGAAAATTTTAAACATTAACCTCTTAGGACCTGGCGTCCACATATGTGAACATCACATTTTGGGCTGTCTAAACCAAAATACAAAATTTTGCTCTACAAGGGCCTGATATCCACTTACGAGGACATTATACTGCCACTGTTCGATCGGAATTTAAAACGTATGTCCTCATATGTGGATCTCATTTTTCTCAGAAACAAAAATCTGGTAATTCTTTGTTTTTACATTCATCAGGTCCCAATCAGCCCAAATAGCAAAGAGAAATTAAAAATACATGCCATGAACGAGTTCGGGTCTTAGGAGGTTAAGCCTGCATGTTAAAAATACTAACACTATGATAGTGAACATGTTATTTTAACATAGCAACTAAGTAATTTCTATCACACTGATTTAAGTTCAGTTTGCTTATAAGTTTGTTTTTTATGGATCTCTTTTGCCAGATCTCGCAAAAGTTTATCTTCATTTTTTTTTCTCCAATGTCCCTTGCGGGGCTCCGTATGTTTTTACCTGGTAAGTTGTTGCTGTAAAACTGTGGTGTGATGCCACGATCAACACCTACAGTCATGATGAAACTTTAAACATGTCTCTTTTGGAACTTCAGTAAACGACTAACCAACATAAGGATTCTGAGGAATCACAGTACATTTTTTCCTCTTTTTTTGGTAAATTATGTGTGTTTTGTAAGCTTATCAGTAAATGAACGTCCTTAGCTAGCTAGCTAAGGGCAGTAGTTAGCTATCAGTAGTTAGCCATCAGAAGGAAAAGCCATGTACAATGATGTGATGTGTACTTGTAGTAGCTGTGGCATCATGCATAGGTTTTTTTTGTCTTTTCATACAGACATTGGTCCCAACAAAAACCAAATCCTTACATTAGTGCAGGCGTACTCTCTCATTGGTACAAGTTGTTAAATTGATTGATCTCTGGTGGCTGTAATGCTGCCAGCCTGTCACTGTGTGGATATGTTTTTGTAAATTATTTTTAATTTATTTTAAAAATATATAGATTACCAAAATTAAATTTAACCACTCCCTAAATGTTCAGATGTAATTTATTTGATTGGACTAAATCTCTCAGTATGATTAGCATTTGTTTATACGTTAGACATTTGTAGTGACATATTCAACAGTTTTAGATGAAGCATTTGATCCCTGTTCTTCAAATTTGCTTCCTTTAAAAACAGCAATTTTCATCAAATTAACTTATTAGAAATGGTTAGTTGAAATAAAATATTAATAAAAACAAAATAAATAAATATAAATCTACATATTGGCAGTCCAAATGGAAGAAAAAGAAAAACATGGGCTACTTAAAACCTGAGCTCCCAGCTACTGACCACCATTATTGTTTCCATAAAAGCAAGACTGGCTGCAGTAAATAGTGCCTCACCTCCAGAGTATTCATGATTCAACGATTTCATTTGTACTACGCCATACCCCAAGGAGGCTGGCTGGATTTCCATGTCTTTAAGACTCACCCACAAACGGATTTCCCTCACCTTTTCCTCACAATTACTCACGGCTGTGTGTCAAAATTCGACTGCCTCTGTATGTCACTGTCATCGGCCAAGGCCAAGTCGAGCCATTTTAGAGGCTGCCCTCCAGAGAACCCCAGAGATAGGCTCAGAGTGCCGCAGGAAATACCACAGAGTCTGACATACAGCACAGCACAGCACACTTGTCCCTCAGGTCACACCACCGCGGGGCACATAATATGTGTATTCATATGAAATGTATGAACATTGTTTACAGTTCAAAACACGTTCATGGGAAATATTCTCTCACATTTTGATTGGGGGGGGGGTTAATTTCCGCATCCATCTGAAGGAGCCATTTGAGTGAAAGAGCATGATGCCACGGATACTGTAGGTACACATCACTTCACTGTACAGTACAGTGCTTGTTCAAATGTTCTCTTGTGCCTCAGTGGAGTCATACAGAACTGGCCATGTGAGAAAACCAGCCATTTCTCCTGGGGGCTTTTTTTCCCCCCTGGTTCCTTTTCACGTCCACTTGTTAGATAAACACAGACGCGATTCTACACAATCAGCACTTCCACCCTCGGGACCTGATAGAAGAAGTAAATGCCAATATTTCCAGGAATTTCCTTTGCAGTGTTTGATTGTTCAATTCAAGCATGTAAGGTCTAGCATCTCAAATGAGTGGAGGCGCACCACTGCAGACACATTAAAGTGATTGTTGTCTGCCAAAAAGATTGTTATTGGCCAGTTCATGTGCATACCACACTCATTTAATCTCAAACAAACAGCCGTAACACGTAGGGGGAAATACTTTTATTCCCATCTGTGATAATAGCAAAGATTTGTCTTTGTGAAATTTTCATATTATTTGTAATTGCATAACATAAACCAAAAAGCATCTTTCTTTTAAAGTATAATTATCAATGACAATTATGTAACTATAGGGGATACTGTATGTAGTACTGTTTATTTCTTGATGTTAGACAGTATTGTCTTTATTTGGGCTGCCAGTATGTGGAAACAGGGTTGTAATTACCATGTAAAACAAGGTAATTACAGTCTGGTTTCCAAATAATTTGCAACTCCCATTTATTATTTAAATTTCAAGTGAGGGTGTAATGCACAGAACCAGGTCTGCAAGCATGTAAAATCAATGACAATGATGCTTTGTGTCATGTAATGTATAGCTGTAAGGCCTTAAGGTGTAAACATTAAAATGCAAACTTTACATGTCCCTCTGCCATACAAGTCTGTATAATTACTGTATGTTTTCTGCCAAATCGATGTGTTTTTTGTTTTAATGATGCAGAAGCACAAAAAAAAAAAAGTGTCTTAAAGTGTCTGATCAAATAATTATCTGATTACATGTGGCCGAACGTATTAAACGTGTTATTGTTAATGAAAAAAGGAAACCAAACAAAACAAACAGAGCGTCTGAGAACGAGGAACAAAGAGTCCAAATTTCACTCCAAAAAATTGCATCAAACGATGAATCGCTTCAAAACAAACACGAAACAGAAACGCGTTGCGTTGTTGTCGTACAATATTTAGCGCGACACTGACAGTGATTAATATTCATGAGGCTGCGACTTTGCAGACCCTCAGGATGGTTAAATTAATTATGCTAACAGGGTCATTTAACTGCTTTATTCAAAGCAAAGCAATTCTCGTGCAAGAAGTGACACAATAATTACACACAATCTAACGAGAGGACAGTGACAAGTGGAGGAGCGACACGCTCATCTTCATAAAGTACAAAGAACACATTTACACAGCAGCGCAAAACAAACACAAAACAGAAGTAAAATCCATACAGGCGAGATGAAAGAATAACTAAAACCGGCTAACAGTTTTACATCCGCGGCAGCCCTTTCTCTCTCGGGGTAGTAAATATGATTTGTTACTATGTGTTATTATTTGGAATTATTCATTTTCTCTGTCAGTGCACATTGAGGGGTAATAGAAATGCCAGCAAGGTGGCTGATTTACTTATTAAAATTTTCATCTCAAGGCTTGCGAGGCATGATTGGAGTCTGTAAGAGTAACGGGAAATCATGCATTATGTAGGCGAATTTGACACGACCTTGAGACTTCTGAGCGCAGACCATATATTACCATCAGAGCGACCTTCCCATCCCGAAGATACATCTGATGTGTTTAAGGCTGTTTTACAATGCATTAGGAGGGCTTTACATGTGCTGAGCTCACTTTATTTGCTCATACATTTCACAGGAAGAGTTTAGTGTCAGGCTGATGGGGACCGTTCACAGTGACTGAGTCACTTGTCGAGACAAATGAGCCCGCGGAAACAGGCCGAGGCGCTGGATAATAAGCATTTCAAAGCAAATTCCCGCTTTCCCACTTTTACTTCCCTCCAATATACAGCACATTTACTATTCAGTGAACCCATGTGGATTCCAGCTCATCAAGTATTCACACTTACTGCGATTGATTGACCTGCATCTTGAAGAGAGAATAGATATGATTTTTCCCACCAAGCTATGGGGCGTCAGGATCAATATTCTCACTGTTGGTTAAGCTTTTGCAACCTTTAGAATATCAGCTCAAATCGATCTCTCTCACATAATTGCCTACATTTTCAAATCAAGTTTTTTTCCCCCCGTTTCGTACATGCCAGTGACATTTGAAATGCCTCACAGTCCTGCCACACGACCTGTTGGAGTACCTAAGGTAAAGGGCACAAAACACATTTATTAGCATGTTACATTTATCGCTCTGTCCACCTCGTTCTACTTTTCACCCCTGTGCTATAAACATGTGAGAGAGCAAGGCCATGTTATATTTCCATATAAAAAGCCCCATAATTATGGGGGGGGGGGGGGGGGGGGTGGGGGCTTCCCCCTT
>VOQK01004236.1:0-10251 GCA_015052645.1 Benitochromis conjunctus | reverse complement strand
GAGGTGTGAGGTGGGGTGGGGGGGGGGGGGGGGGGGGGATGGTTGTTCCCCTTATCAGAGGAAATGATAAGGGAGTACCAGGCCCTGTGAAAGGACGGGGTCCATTTTGATATAATTGGCAATGGAATTATTTATGACATTAATTGCCACATTATCGACTGGCTGTCGGCTCCTGTGTCAGTCTGTCCATCTTTCTTAGCAGAAAGAGCCAGCTCAGCCTGGTGCCCACTGACAAGCTAATTACTACAGCACAACCCTGAGTGACAAATGTTACTCATCTAAGACCAGACCCGGAAATAAGGGCCACTCTCCCACCCGCCTTTCAGCTCCTCTGGATCAAGTGAGACAGCACTGTGCTGCCAGATGTCTTCAGTAGCAGGAGGGAAAGGGTTTGCATGTCAGACACAGACAGAGAAAAAGTGGGGTAGGAAAGGAAAAAGGGGGGAAAGAGATTTCTAGAGCCAGGAGGACAGTTAAATCTAAATCTCGCCCCATCCTGTCTGCTGCTCTATCAGTGGCCACTTGTCACACATACAGACGAGTCCCTTTTCCTTCCTCCGCCTCCTTGTAAATTTGCATTAGCTCATGCCAATCAGTCATCAGGCTGTGAGCTGATATCTAGTGACGGGGCGATTGGTCCTTAGTTTTCTTGACAGCAAGTCACACACTCGTGTGCCTTTGGGGAGGAGAATTGTGCTGTGCCAAAAATGTAAGAAAAATCTGAGCTCATACAATATGCAAATACATTTTAATATACCTACAGTCTGAAAGCCTTCCAATATTGTGCAACAGTTGCTGTAAAAGTATGTACAGTATTATTGAAGATTGTGCAACAGGATGAAACTAAATTAAACTTTCTCATATTAAATATGGATACAGGAAGAGCTATCACATCATTTTGTGGCTATTAAGAGCACATCAAAAATCAAGCAAAAAGAGCAGTTACTTGAGATACTTATGATAGCCCCAAATCAAATTCAGAATGAGCGCTTTTACAAAATGCACATGCTGTATTGTTAGTATTTAGGTTTCACTGTGTCACGTTCCCTTTCTAGGATTGCTAGCTAAATAAACAGCAAAAATTGACTACACAAACTGTGCACACAGACCCAGATGATGCTCACAGTGATATGGATTCACAGAAAAAATACACTACCTATGCGTGTGCCTATGCACAGACACACACATGCAGCTAGTAGAGGAGCCTGCAGGGCTACTATAGCAGAATGTCACTGATCTGCTGTGATGAAGTGGCGTGCCATTTGTTCAGCCAAGAAGTTCCCAAGGAGCAGCCTCAGTGACGGAGCCGAGGGTCAAGGAGGGCACCGCCTACAGGTAGATCTGTGCCTCATACCTTAATTAATCTACTGTCCGTGATGCCAAGCATCCCATTCATCCCACCACATGCACAAAGGCACACGTCAAGCATATGTCAACCCAATCTGGCACTCCCTGCCCACCCCATAATGCAGTTTGTGTTGGTGTGGCAGCTCGGGATGCATCCCTGACGAGGATGGGAAGTGACACGCACCAAACTCGGTGTGTCCCCCAGCCAGCTCCGGTGGCTCGGGGCCTGTCAATTCCAGCTCCGTCAGTGGCACTGGCTCAATGGCAGTGCCTGTGACACATGTCACAAAGTTTTAAATGTCTGCTCTTTTCAGCAGGATGGCTGGGCGTGCGCCGCAGCCAGGGGAAGGATGACATTTTGTGTCGTGCGGGGGGAACTTGTTGTGGCTCCCCTCTTCCTGCCTCCTCCGGCTGTCAGCCCCAGTTTCCTCTGAGCATATCAAAACACAGACAAATAAACCTTGTCATTTTGAAACGCCAGCACTAGTGACCAGGCTCCTGAACGGCATGTCATCTGGAATATGGTCACACAGTCCTGTTGAAAGTTGTGAACTGAACGAGCACATACAAGCAAGCAAACGCACACACACACACACTATAGTATACTAGTGCAAATGTTTAAGCTAATAGAAATATGAGACGAACTGAAAGAGACACAGTGAACAAACATTGGATCAGGCTATCTCTGACCTTTTCTTCATCCGTTTGTGGATGAGTGACACACTGTGCTGAAGCTCAACATGGTTTCTTTCAAGTCCCAAATAAATAAAGCCTCTGCCTCATCACTGTGGTTTATCCACCTCCATCACTTCTAAAGTGTAAGTAATCAAGCCTTATGATTTGATGACAGATGACTTTTGTCAGTCACCGACATCTTTAATAAGTTTTATGCAGGAAAAAAAAAATATCTATGTGATGGACATTTCATCATTAGGAAGCAGTTTAAAGTGTCGGCAGAGGGAATTAAATATGAAAGCACCGTAGTACCTTAAACTCCACATCAAACTGACAGGAGACATGTGTTAGTTCAACCCATTTAATTAAATCCTGCTAATACAATTTCACATCAGATCAGATTTATCACATCATTTACATTAAAATTTCAATTTGTTGCCATAGAAATTTGACCCGCTGCTGTGAGAGGGGCATTAAACGAATCAATACCACAATGGTGAGCCACAATAATTATAAAGCGAATAACAAAATGTAAACATTTCTCATGCAGCAACGCTGGTTATTACATTGGCTTGGATGTTCTGAAAATTGTAAAGCAAATAAAAGAGAGCAACATTTCAGACACGAACCTGGAAAGAAACCCAAGATCAGTTCTATTCTTGATTAAAGCTGGTGCTGGAATGTATTATTTTTATTTTTAAGCTGCATTTCGTACGACTTCTTTTGTTTAAAACAAAAATGTGCACACTGTAGAAGAAACTCACCAAATCTTCTCAGTTATCAGATTTTTGACTTTCAGAAAGATCTTCGGAAAGAGATTTTCTCTTTTTTGAGAAACCAAAAGATAAAAATAAGCAAATAAAAAAAATCATATGAGCACAAAAAACCACCACCAAAAAAAAATTCTGCCTCAAACTAATCAAGCCACACTGATCATGCCTCTGGTGTCGACTGAAAATCACGGCAGTGTTTAATGAGGCTGTATAAACGCTGTTCTGTCAAACCCTTGTCTTAATGTTTTAAAAAAAGATGTGAGTATGTGTGAGCGAATGATACACACGATGAAAGAGATGAGTCCATGTCGGGCCCCAGGTGTGTGACCATAACCTCCTCACCCTTGATTAGTGGTGGTACTGGACAAGTGATCCATCATAGCTGTCAAGGAGGACGCAATTGGCTGGGTATGTTTGTCACTGACTGTGTGTGTGAGAGGGGAGAGCTTGTGTTCTTGTGTTTGTGTGTTGTGAATCCCAAGTTTTGCAGTTACAAATGCTTAGAGGCAATCATGTCATTCAGAGTGTCATCTCCGGCTGAGCTGCATGCAGGGAGGCAGAAGCAAAAGAGGCTCTAACTATGGGGCTGCAATATGATCTATAAAATCACAACACACTGAAAAAACAGATTAAACAGATATTTTTCACGGAGTTTAAATCTTTTTCTTTTCCAGATCAGGTGATCAGATGAGCCAAATGTCACCACTGGTTTCAATAAATAAGACTGACTTGATCCCGTCCTTCTGTTAGCATCTACTGTCTTCCATGTCCGTCTCTAAGTCTAAGGCTGAGCGGCTGTCCATCAGAGCTGATCGTTTCGGATGAATCTGTTGCCCTCTGAGTGCTTGCCATAGTAGATGTAGCGACACTTGGCGAATACTCCTAAAAACAGAAAGAAGAGAGTTAAGTCACTTTGGGTTAGTGGAAAAGTTAATAATATTTATTGATCCACTTAAGAAATAAATATTATAGTCACCTCTGATACTGAAGTGTATTTAGACTGGCCTTATGCCTAGTTACCTGTACCTGTATCTTTTCACATTGAAATGCAACCACTGTTTCTAACTGGACTGCACTTCTGTGAACACTGTGAACAAATCCCACTTCAACAATCAGCAGTTTCTAGGTTGTAGTATAATAACTGTAGTGCATCTGCAGTCTCATTCGCAGATTAGCAACAGCAGTTTTCAACCTGCTGGCAAGACCCTCACAGCACAACGCTGACGCGGCTTCTTTATAAGAATGACAAGAGACCAAGAAATAGCAAACTTGTAAGTTCATTTTTAATTACATTTAATTAAATTCAATTTTATTTATATAGTGCAAAATCACAAAGCAGTCACCTCAAGGTGCTTTATACTGTAAGGTAAAGACCCTGCAATAATACAGAGAAAAACCTAACAAAGGATCCCACCTGAGCGAGCACTTGGCGATAGTGGGAAGGAAAAACTCCCTTTCAACAGAAAGAAACCTCAGACAGAACCAGGGGTGGCTATCTGCTATCTTGACTTTAAAGATACTCAAAATAAGCCCGTGTGAGTTTCTAAATGAGAAACACTGAAAGTACACTTAACTGTTTTGTTTACTGTAGTCGTGCAGTTTTAAATGGCAGGACTGAACTGGTTGTGTGTCTGCTTCTTGCCGGTGGCTGAGAGGAGGAGTTTCAGAGAGACACTCGAATATCTGCATTTGCTTCCAAACATATGCAGCATGTAAGTTTAATCAGGAAAGTGTATTTACTGCATTACAGGAAAGTATTTAAATAACTCAGTGCAAACACAAGATTATTTACTTTATCCTAAGGTTACTTTACTAATTATGGATTAAATTGACTGCAGGATTTCATGATTATTATCATTACAAATTAAACTTTCTGGCAGTAAATGTGAAACATTTCCAAATATTAAAATAATAAGCAGACAGGAAATCCTGCTTTTCATCATCTCTACTGCATTTATGTGCATATATGACATTTCATTAAGGTATCATATTTATACGCAATCAGTAAATAGTGACAAAAAATGTCTACACACAGCATCTCTCGTGAATGGAACTGCTTAAACTACAATACTATTCAAAGCAAGCAGATCTTAGCATCTAGATGCTATTATTTCATAACAGAGAGTGGAATTACTTTATCAGAGAGGTGTATATATATATTATTAAAACAGTTAATTTAGATATTAGCCTTTTAAAAAAACCTGAGAGAAATGTAATCTACTGGAATAACAATTAGGAAAATCAGTAAAACCTAGTGTTAAAACTAAAGCCACATCAATGGATGAAACCATAATGGTCTGCAGTGCTTTTCTTGCTTTATTGAAAGCTGGTGCTGTCCATACAGAGAGCTGCCCTGAGCTCAGTATTTGGTTTGTAGACGTTGATGTCACATCGCTTCCACTGCCACTTGATGAATGTGGCGGGCTGTACCTAGGTGTCACCTCTTGCCAAATGAGGCAAGGACAAGTGGCATTAGCGCTGTCAATGATCATCTGACAGGAGAACAGATAAAGCTTTCACCATTTTTTTTCTAAATAGACATCAAGTGCATTACGGGAGGAGGGAAGGGCAGGCCAGATGCAAGGCAGAAAAGGAGAGACTCATTGGAGAGGCAGTGTCGCAGAGGGATGAGGGGTGCTCCAAGTGGTAAGTCCAATCACATAATCCAAAGAGACATTGTCAAGGGCGAGGAGAGAATGGCAACTAAGTGACAGAAAGCAGAGACGGGGACAGAGATACTGGTGCCATATTAGTGCCAAGCATATTCTGATGCCACCCTCAATTCTAACCAAACCTGACACATCGCTCTCTTTCCCCCACTCTCGCCGACTCTTCAAAGTAGGCTCTACCAAGTGACACACACATATGCACACATATAGAATACGGAGAGACACACGCACACGCACACGCACACACACACATACACATACACCAGTCCCTGGCAGCAGTAGTGGGTGTTCTGTCAGGCGGAGGAGCAGTACAGCAGCAGCAGAAGCCCACAGGCCCGAGGACAAGCTCAGTCAATCTAAATCTGGACTTTGTAGTGGAGCAGTGCTCATTTCCCCTCATAGCCCAGCTACTTGAGGTGATCCAAACACTGAAGTGTGAGAAGCTGTCACCTCCGATAAAATCCAGGACCAGCTCCGTGCCTGCCTGCTCCCCCGGTGTACGGGGGGTACATACACGTGTGTGTTTGTACGTGTGTGCACATGTGCTTCGCTGACAGTCAGGAGGCTGGGGCGGGGGGAGGAATTCCAGCTGCCGTGATTTGCCTGGGGATATAGGTGCCACGGCTGGAGAGTGGGCTTGACACCACAGAAATCGGGGTGTCTCACAGTGCTCTGATCACATGGGTACCGGGGCCTTTCACATATTCACAGCTTACCCAGCGAGAAGCTCGCGCGCTCCAGGAGTAGGGCGATGGGGAGAAATTACCCACTGTGGTACCAGACCCAAGGCTCCCAATAAGACCTTACCCTAGAGGCGATATATTTGTAGGTTGCAACCAAAGCCTTTCAGAGATAACCTTCACAGATGAAGGAACTAAAGCCAAAGGCCCCTCAAACCTTCACACTCTGCTGAGCTCGTCACTAGCCTGTGGGGACTGAGAAGGATTGGAGGGACCGCATTCTGTGATTCTCCAGTACCAATCAGAAAGCGCTGGAAAATGTGTGACCTGTAACTCCACAACAGCGCTAATATATACACTTGTGTGCGATCATAAGAGAAGTGGGAGTTTAAATTAAGGAAAAAAGGGAAGAACAAAGAACAGGCAAGAAGTCCGTCTCCCAGTGGGTGAAAAAGTGCATGAACGTTGAAAGCTCTACATTTCAGCACTACATTAAGCGGTGTGTTTGGTGCATAAACACATTCCAGTTCACTGCATTCCCTTCACAGCAAGTGTTTGCTCTTATTACAAGAGAAACCAGGAGAAAGATGGGGTGGCTGGAGACAGGAAAGGGAATAACTAAGCCAAACTGGGTCTTACATAATGCCCTCTGAGGCCACAATCACACCGGTGGGGCTCTGCCTGATGAACTGATACTTAATAACAAGTGTTACAGTGCCAACAGTGGTAGTGTACAATATCCTCTGTGTACCCCGAGACATGGATGAGCACACTCGAATCAACACCCACACTCTCAACCGTGTACACATTATCACAAACTCATACCCCCTTTCATCTCGAGCACACGGGGAGAACGGTGGGAGCAGCCATTAAAGTGACAGATTAACAAAGTGACGGGGAGGCTAACGCTTCCATCATGCCCTGGTGGAGTAACAGTCAGGCCTTTGTACTACATACTGTATGTCATACAGACACAAACCCTCTTGTCTTTATTAAAAGCCTGCAGAATTGGTTTTTTGCATCTCCTGCTTGGTGATTTCTGCAGTGTGGGTTCATCGTCAGAAAAGTCTGGTCTTTTGCGAGTTGATTACCCAAAGCATGTGTCCTCCCTACAGGGGCTTGATGGGCCATTCTCCCACAGTGTGAGTAAGCTAACTGTGCAAGCGTCATATTTACAGTGCTCTAACACCAAATCAACACATACAGCATCAACAGTTGCTGTTGAACATAGAATTTCTTATTAATAATAAAGTACAGTATAACCAAAGGGGTAAAGCAATCCCAGCAGACAGAACTGACAAAGATGTAATCAAGGATGTTTTATTGTTTCGCTGCATATGATTACCACAACATGTAAATGCGTGTATTACTACTGTCCTTTTTCAACCCCCCCCAAAAAAAATCAATTAACATTTTAATAGAAAGACAATAATTTATTCGTAATCAAATCAAGTTTCATTGTCTTTCGTAGTTCAGAGTATGTTTTTATGCATCTTTCAGATAGTTTTATGGAAAGAAACCTGGAAAGATGAATGTCATCGTTTTTTATGTGGATATTTAGGAGAATATTAGCTACTGAGATTTATGCTGTAATTATTCAATTGTAATACCGAAGAGGCACCGCCCAAGAGTATTAACTTGGCAAGATAGTGGTAATACATGAAATATTTGATTGTACAGCAAATAATAAAATGCATCAGTCTGGAGTGGTGTTGTTGATTATACCAGAACAGTCATTGTCTTTTGTTGGTAATGCCAGAAAAGTGGGCTAATCTCCAGCAATTTTCCTACATTAACTCCTCACCTGTTAAAGATGCTGTGACCCAGCAAGAGACATCAAGAGAATCTGCTAAATGTGGGACCAAATCTGATGTAAAATAATATTAGTAATAACATTAACAGAGAGGTAGTAGACGTAGCTTTCTGGGGTCTCGACACTTAACAGATGGAAGAAGGCAGATCGTGTAAGAGACATAGTTTGCGTAAGAATTAAGGACTTGGACACATTTTTAGCTCATAGCATGTGCGGGTCTTGTAGCATTTCATCAGCACACACTTATAAGAGGAAGACGGAGGGAGTCAGAGAGGGGAGGGAGATGGAGTGGGTTTAATGATTGTTCCCTGCATACAATCAGCTTGACTCTTTTCAAGGGCCATCAATATGTCACAGAAAGACACATCCAACGGATGTAGCTTTTAACATCAAGGTTATCTATTCTTGGCATGAATTCACTCCCTCCACTCCTAGTTTCTTGCCCTGTCCCCTCTCCACATCTATTCTCCCCTCTTGTCTTAACTGCTTCCACTTTGTCTTTCTCCTCCTCTATGCACTCTTCTGCTTTCTGATTATTCGCTGATTTTTTTTTTTTTAAACCACTCTCCTTTTTAGCAACTTAGCCAACAATTTCTGCATTTCAATACATCGGGGGGGGGGATATAACTTGAACAATCCAATTAACAACACAATTACACTGTCTGTATTATCTCCAAGGGCTGAAATAACGCTGGGCAGGTGGGGGATGGGGTTAGATGTTGCTCATCGCCGGCTTCTGTAAGAATTGGTGCAAGTGACTTATGGGCTTGGGGCGGAGGCTGCTGTGAGCCAGGGCTATTATTGTGGACACAATCCATCTCCGGCTGTCCTTTTATCAGTTCAGCCCAACGTCATGAGATGGAGTCGCCACCTCCTCTCTATAGGGAGGCCAGTAGATAGATAACCCCTCTGCGTCCCATAAACTAACAGGCAGTAGACTGTGATTCAGCCTACCGAGAGGTCAGCTGGCACACACAGCACATTGCCATGGAGAGAAATTGAATTGTTTCACTTAGTACTGGTGTGCTGGCTATGTGTGGCAGTATGAGCTAAGTGTATTTTTCTTTTGAGTGCCAGTTAAATTTTGCCAGAGATAAACAGCAACAGCACCAAGCAAATCGGAAGCCAGCACAGTACTGAATGTGGAAACGCAGCACACACTTTCTCTTTCTTGATTTCATATAAATAGATGAATGAGTGAATATGATGAAATGAATGATGTAACAGAAGCTGGGCTCAGTTTGAAGAAAAAAAAAAGAAGATGCCATATAGAATGAAATGGCATTTCCACACAGTGTACGGTTGCTTCTTAACAGTATTAAGTAGTTGTAAGGTGAGACTTCCGGTGCATCACAGGGTTAAATCAAAGACACAGAAAACCACTAACATGTCCACACCTATGACCAATTTGGAATCACAAGTTAACTAAACATGCATGTCTTAAGGCTGCAAGTGGAGGCCAGGGAATCACTTGATCACTTCAGCTGCTCGATATATTTAAACACTCATCATTTAGGTAAAACCTCTCCTTTTTTATTTTTGATGTGCGTTTCTCAGTAAACCTTTAAAATGGCACGCTCAAACAAAATCCATTCCTATTCAGTCTTAACTAATAGACTCTTATGTCCATTAGTTACCTTTTTAAACAGCTGAGGTGTCACCCATCTTTCCCCGGTCCCAAACAAATCTCCTGCTTGTAACTTTAAGAATTAAAGTGACATTTGTCCTCCACCAGTAAAAAATATTTAGTCCATTAAACATAAATAGCTGTCATCATGATGCATGCCCTAGGCTTATGCCTTCCCTGTTCCCCTCCTGGCCGTTTACTGCGGCCAAACAACTGCAGCGCCTGCATGTTCTCAACTTCAGCGTATTGATTAAACTTTTAAATAGCTGCCATATAACCCTGGGACATCAGGAAGATTAATTTGCGTCAATGTTCATCTGTAATTCATTAGCCATTTATACTCTCCACATTCACACAGGCTATCAGGGAAATGCGCCCCATTTTTCACCAAGGCAGAGGCTGGGGAGAAGGGAGAGGAAAAGGAGGGAAGAGAAAGTGTGCAGGGGAGACAGGAAGGAGGGGATTAAACAGCCTACAACATAACAGTGAATAGCAAGCCATGTAGGATGCTAAGACATCCAGTGGCTTTAATTGAATGTGAAAGAAAGCACAGCACATGGTGCGGTTTCATAATATTATATAAAATACTGTGATGTATTATACTTTTACTTTTATTGTTGCTGCACAGGCTTTCATTAGGGCCCTGTTTCTTTTTCTTTGGGTGTGA
>VOQK01004234.1:19956-33408 GCA_015052645.1 Benitochromis conjunctus | reverse complement strand
CTTGCATGTGTGGTGAGAGGGACTAACGGGAACTGAACATGTACGAACTGAGAAAAGAGGCGAGAGAAGTCTAGAAATCATGCCTACATAGTCTTAGTTACTCCTTTACCACCTCGGGTGCAGCCTTTTCACTGAAAATTCACTTGTCTAACTATATGCACCCGTAATGTTTTGCTTGGACAAAAGCCAACAAAACCCCCATGGGCCTCTTTTATTTTAAATATGCAACTTCTTACATCAGTATACTAATGCAAAGTCCTGATGGTTTTTTGTGTTTTTCCTCATACAGGTTCTCCATCGCTGAAGTGCAACCGGATCCCTGTAATGCTTGTAACTGTGTGCAGTGTCATCATAACTGTTTTGCTGTCCATTTGAAAAACAGTCATCCCATTATATCCTCCAGTCATGAAGGAATATTGGTAAAACATGAAAAAACTGTAATGGATCCAAAACAAAAGTTAACCTATGAACAAACTAACCTGACATTTTATTCAGCATAACAACAGGTAACATCATGTTGGTGCAGGTAGAAAAGTGTGGAGATCATCAAAATCTGTAGGAGTCATCGTCTGTGAATTACCAAGTACTTCTTTCGGCTGCTCCACTTGGGGGTCGCCACAGCAGATCAGCTCACCCTCTCTCTCTCACATTCTCCTGTGCCACACTAACCCTCTGCATGTCCTACTTCACTTCCTCCTCCCTAGCAGCTACATATTCAACATGCGTTGTCCAATAAATCTACTATCCCTATCTGCACATCTTCAAATCATCTTAGCTTTGCCTCTCTTACTTTATGACAAATACTCCTTTCCGTGTCCTTCCTGGTCATTTTAAATGAGTATCTTGACATCATCTCAGCCTCCCGTCTTTTTTCTCAGTGCCACCATCTCCAAACCATACATCATAGCTGTCCTTCTGCCACAAATCACTGCTGACACTCACCTCCACCCACTCACCCAGCTTCTCAAGTTCTGCTACTTGCAGCTTCGCTGTTACACCTGCTTCCCCCTTACCGACGCACACCTATCTTTCATTCCTCGTTTCTCCAGCGCATACCTACACCTCTCTAGGACTTTGCACATCACATCAGCCTATTCTCTACATTTAAAGCTACTTTTAAAGTTCCTACTCTCACCTCTATACACCAACCTTTTCTTCTCTATCACCTTCCCCCTCTCCTCCTCCTTCGGTTTCGTCCACCAGTTGCATAAAGTTTACGCCAAATACTTTTACCCACACAACCCTCCACATTTATCTGCCTGGGACGGGCAGTAGAAGCGCATCGGCTTCTTGTTATCTGTAACGGTTGTACAAAAACACACGTTGAGATATTTCAGAGCTCGAGAAAAAACACAGAGAAAAACCTGCTGTTAAATTTCTTATCATTTGCAGAACAATTAAAAAAAGACCTTGTTCAAATGATCTGTATTACGTGGCTTTTATTGCACTTGTGGTTAATATAATAAACACAGCACTTTAACAGCTCATCACACATGAGATCTCTCTTTGGATTGAATTATATTTTTGAAAATAATTGTTCGTCCAAGAAGCCACGTTTTCTGAAGACTCAGCTAAGAAAACGAAGGCTACATTGGCACTTCCAGGTGATATAACATTGATAACTTATAGTATATACTAAGCATAAGTTCTTAAAAGGTCCAATACAAATAAAAAATACATTACTCAGCGTCTTATTAATGTTTGGCAAAAAAACAGGTGAAAATGATGTTACTGTATCTCATTAAAACATAAAAAACAACTTTAAGGTGCTGGAATTATAAAAATAATAAGATAAGAATATGAGTTTAAAAACAAAACTCACTCTCCACAGGTTTCTCTAAATGTTCATACCACCTTTATGCTGGGGGCCCACAGGTTTCTGTAAAGCTTCAGCCAAACTGATGATTCCACTGCCGTTCATTTATTTTTAAACTTTGAAAAGCTTTTTCCTCACCGACTGAAAAAGCAGTTTTACTTCGTCACAGTTTCTCATTTGAAAGCAGTTTTCGCAGAGTTCAGCACTCTCAGCGGGAGTACGGCTTCCACCCATTCATTCGGGGCAGCCATCATGCGCTCCCACAGCGCCACCTCATAAGGACTCGAGTCCATCCAGTCCACCACTGCGCCGTAACTTCTGCCTACACACAGAGAGAGCGCGAGAGCCAAATACAAGTACTGAAAACATCGCCGTTCCAGCATGAAACTGTTAAATGTCTTAGAATAATTATCTCTTATCTACATTATATAAAGCCTTTGTTTTATTTCTACACACTTTGATCTAGAAACATTACTCGCATCATGTCACTGCCTTATTTCAATCTCGGCTTCTGATGTCTTTTACACACATTTTGTTTTTGAAAATTACAAAAGTGTGCACAGAGTATAAAGGCTGTGCGTGCGACCAGCCAGCGAGAATAATCAAAGTATTAAAGATTAAAGACATTTCACATACATATACACTTTGAAATGAGCAAGTCTGACTGCTTTCACTCATAATGTAAACATCACAGCTCCAATAACTTTGTCTATCCCATCTAACCCAAGCTAATGGCACAGTGCGGGAAATAATTATTTGATCCCTTGTTCAATTTGTAAGTTTGCTCACTCACAATCAATTTACTTTTATTTTTTTTAGATATTCTGTCCCTCTCCATTAAAATGAATCTACCACAAAAATTATTTATTTGTCCCAGCAGATCAGCAGATACTGAAATACTCCGAGTTGTTTCAATCTTTTCCTCAGAATGCTGCTGGTTTGAACTGCACCAGGTTGTCTTGATGATGTCTACGTGACTGAACGCACCGAGCTGCTACCATGTGTCGCCAATCCAGTATCTGCATTTCCAGTGCTTGAACAGGTGTACCCAATGAAGCGACCGCTGAGTGTATCTCATCAGATTGCGTATTTTAACAAGTACTTCTTCCATCAGTAGCCTACCTGTTCCAGTCCCCAGCCTCAAGCCCCCCAGCAGGTTGCTTGCGAGTCTGTCTCGATCCCACACAGTGAGCTCCACGCATGCCTCTGTTAGATCAGCTTCTCTGATGCCATCATACACCATCGTGTGGTTAAACATTGGATCCTTCGTCCTCCGCAGCACACGCGTCTTCTGGCGACTTTTCCTGCTAGTGTCTGGCAGGACGAAGCTTCAAATGAACGGGCAAAAGAAGAAAAAAAAAATGTCGTCACTAATACAGAAGAACCGCTTAAATGACCAACTTGAGATGAATCAGCTGTGCTTACCACTTAACATATGGGTCGATGGTAGCCCTGATCAGAGGCAGGTTCTTGCATTCTTTCACCCAAATGTGAATCTCTCCAGTGCTGGAACTGTCTTTAACAACACCTTTAAAGAAAATTACATTACATTTTTATGAATCTGGAAATTGGTTCACAACTATACTGATTGAACTCAAAAACTGAAACATACTGCAGTAAGGGAGGTTAAAAGGTAACGTTTTATTACTGAATTTAAATGTTGCTTTTCTTTCCTGCTATTACATTTCCTAAACTGGGTTAGACCCCTCTATGACCCCTATATCTTGCTCTCTATAGATATCTCTATCTATCTATCTCGACACCTCGACAGATAGACACCTCGACAGATAGACACACACAATTTTTTTAATGTTTTTTTTATACCAACAGCCAGAGGTCTGCAACCTGCGGCTCACAAGCCACAAGTTAGTTAATACATAGACTATATGCATTCATTTATTCTCTCCCAGTTACATCCGTCATCCGCCCAACTGTCTCCCACGTGTGCTGCTCTTTTTCTCCCGTTGTTTGGTAGGAGGAGCTAAAATGGCTCTTTTGATGTTGAAGGTTGCTGACACTTGACATATGCAGTATATTGGGGAGCTATGGATATGCACAAACACAATTGCGATACTCTAAATTAAACATAACACGAAGTAAAAACCGTAACAATCAGGTAGGAAAACTGAAGCTGAAATCTCTTAAAGCTGCATTCTGTGTGAAGGCCACCAGATGGCGATAGCTGTGGCTCCAAACAAACTTCCTGAAAAAAAGTTCCTGAAGAAATCCACGTGTTTTTTTTTTATTAAAAGATTAAAAGTTCAACATAATTCTTATTAATCATTCACATTACATGTTTGTTTGTTTGTTTGTTTTAAATGGGCAGTTGTCCCCTTTCATCATTTAATTTCATTTTCATCATCTCCTTTCACTTTGTCTGCCACTGCAGGAAATTGCCTCATATAAAAAAATGACGTGTTGTGCTGTCCGATGTCAGAAAAAGGCGCACGTCTTCAACGTTACAGGACAAAATCTCAGTTTCCTTGTACAGAAGGAAATGCAGAAACAGAGTGTGAAAATCTTCAGCCTAGAAAAAGGTTTTCAAAAGTCAAGATGCAAAGAAAAAGCGGTGTTTTCTAAAATACCCGTGTATGTGTGGACAGGGCAATTACGCAAATCCTTTGTAAACACCTCTCCCTTAAACCTGACTTTCTTCTGATTGGCTCCATGTCAGTATAACAGAGACTTTGACAAACATGTGAGTGAGGCTGCTGTGCTCACTGTAAATAATACTGCAAATCTAATTTATAAAAAACAGAGCAGGACTAATTGCAGACCTTCGCTGTGGATGATCTGTGGCAGGAAACGTATGGCTAGTTTCATCTCTCCTCGGTCATTTGATGGCGCTAGCGTGGGCGTCGTCTAAGACACGGGAGACATTACATAAACATCCAAAAACTTCATCATGTGACATGTGATATAACCAACTCAAACAAGACTCTGGATAATAAACGAGCAGACGGACCACATTCTCCAGATAAACCGGCGTTATGCGATGAGAAAACAATGCCGCAGATAAAGAAGCCTTTGTGTGTGTGTACTTTTTTTTCTTACCCTTGCTTTCAGGGCTAAGTAGTTCATCTGGGTGTGGTCAAAGTCCCACTTAGACAGTTCCACGTCTACCTCGCCCAGGAAACTGTTCTTTCCAAATGTGTCATGATGCCAAACAGAGAGAATGAGTGTCTGGGTCCTGAGATATTCCATGCGAACTCGATACTTGGAGGACAGGAAAGAGCAGGCCGCTATTATTTGTCGTCAGGCAAGATTTACAGTGTGGGAATATTTGTGCGTTGGCACAATATCTGCATATTCTTACTCTGAGGATCTCGTTAAAAGTTGGGTTTAATGTCTTCTTTTTTACCGATGTTTTCCTCTTTCCGAGATTAGCTTTATCAGGCGCCAGGTAGCTCTTGACATACCTTAAAAAGCAAGAAAGCAAGTCTTACAGGATATATGGAGGAAGTAGCCACAGTCAGTGGCCAAAAACTGGCACTCTGGTTTATACACAGTGCTAAAATAAATAATAACCTATACACTTTTTGTGATATGGTGACAGAATGTATAGATAAGATAAAACTTTATTAATCCCTCGGGAGGGTTCCTCCGGGAAATTCAGTAAATTCAGATGCAATAAGTTAATAAAAAATTTCATACACTTCAAGTTTCTAATGAAAGCTGAGAAAATGTCATGAAGCACATATTTACATGCATATTTTAACATAACTGAGTTATTCATGAGTTATCATGCCAAATTACTACATTGCATAGACTGTATATAAAAGAGGCACATAGCTTCCAGGTCTGCATTATTTTTAATTTTTTTGTTACTTTTCTGGTTTCAATTTGTGTAGACGTCATGGGGAAAATGGCCGTCTGGTCCTTTTCTTTGTAACTTCTGTCAAAGCTTTAAACGTTTCCAGACTTTTCCCAGGTGGAAACCTATGGAGCTAAAAATGAAGCTAACATGGAAGTGTCAAAAACTGCCTCCCTTCCTTCTGGAAACAGTAACTGTCTATAGACTCCTGTGTTAAAATGTCCAATTTTACAGCATTTAGAAGTTTATTTACAGCTATAACTAACATGATAATTTACCATTGTACTCAGCCATCAAGTTTCGAAATGCAAAGTCCAAAACTAGTGGGTCATGTCAAGATGGCTACGTCTTCCTACGCTTCCCGCTCTTCTGACTTTGTAACTTTGTTATACAGCAGGTAAACGCTAGTGCTATAGTGGCTACAGCCATCTCTTATATACAGTCTATGGTCAGTATCTGCCCCTCATTATTATTTTACAGTGAGTAAAAGAAAACCGTTGGCCTTTTTTGGGGACAAGTGAAACCATGATTCAGGAATATCAACGTTTCCTTTAACTGGTTTATCATCTGGTATGGAAGTAGCACTCACGGATCTGAGCGACCCCTCTTCGGGTCGACGGCGGCCAAGTCTCGGCACTCGGCCACAAAAATGTGAAACTCTCTGAGCCGCTGGACGTAGTTGATGGAGAACTGGATGCTTCCCTGGACCTCAACATTCGCAAAGTCTGCACTGTACATGGTAATCACACTTCCACTTAGCTGAGAACATACACAAACATGAAGATAAACATTGGTTTATTATAAAATACAGCACAAGATGGTCTGATGCATGCATGTTTGAGCTTTTGGTTATTGAGTTTTATTGTGCAGCAGGTACAGACAGAGAAGGAATGTGTGAGGTACAAACAGTGACCAGAGTTCTTCTTAATGTGCTTTTCTATACTTTGACCTGATCAGTGCTACAAACCTTAGCGCTGGAAAGTTACTGTGAACTGCACTGAGGTGTGGGGAGGATTCAAATTGACATCTATCAGAGTTATCAGCCTTCTCCTTTTAAAATCATTTCTATGGATAAGCCTAAAAAAAAAAAAAAAGCCCTACTTGACAAACCTCAGATCTCACTCAGCGTTGCAGTATTTGTGGCTCCAGCGCTCACTGGAGCTTTCTAAGGCCTGAGAAGTGGTAAAATCACAACAAAACTTACATTTATGCTTGATTATAAGTGCTCACTAATGAAGATTTGGACGAAGACCAACTTTGTTTGGCTAATGCACATCTGCTCACGTCTGGTTAGCCTCCCACTGTTCAGCTGAGGTGCAGTGCACAGATGCTTGGCAGCTTTGGGATCTTTCTGATTCTGGCTGTCATCCCAACGTGGGTGCAGCGGTGATCGAAACATTTATTTATGTCAGTCTCAATAAAACTGCAAATATTCTACTTCACATAATATTCAAAGTATAAGAAAACTGATGATTGATGCTTATATTAAGCAACGCCAAAGTTTACCAAAAAAAAGTGAGGTCAATGTATCACTGATCACCTAGTAAGCCATGACATGTTTGAGGCTGTGCCAGCAACAGCATGAATGCTAAGTGGAACACAGCCTTCAGTACACCTGTATTTTTACTGCAAAGCTTTTGCTGTGAAAAAGGTTTCTCTAGTTCAACTTAAAGCCAAGAAGCAGCACAGTTAAGGTGAGAGATGAGTGAATGGGAAGCATGCAAAGCGATGCATTCTGCTGTGTATAAACATACAGAAGACACAGACGGCCTGCCAGAAGAGATGGTGAGGTTAGACATTGAGCTGCCCATTATTAGTCTTTCTCGGGGGTAACTGTCCTCGCAGGTGGAGTCAGTGGTTTCGCCAGGATCCTACAACACAGACAGCAAACAAAGAAAGCTCTGTGCTCGAAGATGCAGTGCTGGCTTTTTCCTGCAGGACTAAAAGATGCAAGAAGTCATTTTACCTCCTTCTGTAAGAATGAAGGAACTGATTTGCTCATCTTCTTCAGGTGGTCTGGATCCGAAAATAAGGCCGAGGAGGGTGACGCGATAACAGAAGCTAGAGCGTGGTTAGTTGGGAAGCAGAAGATTAAAATACTGATTAATTTTCCAGTATGATTGCAAGAAAATGTATATCCTCCGGAGACCCAGCCTAATTATACATGTCCTCTGTAGTGGACACAAAAGTCTGAGAAAAAGTTAAACTGAGAGACTTTTTTTCCTCGGTTCTCAGGAGGATAAAATAAGAAAGGAATAAGGCAGTTTCTACCATCGCTAATCCGTCTGAGATCAGAAGTCGGGTCCTGTCTTCTTTCTTGTCCTTAGAGAAACAGAATTAAGAATCAGTCATCTCAAACGGTTTCTACGTATGGAAGATTCAGGCTTTAGCATTGAGAACGCGCTCACGTGGTGATAAGGACGCGGTGATATCCTCCATACTTTTAGCCAGATTTTTGGGCCGTGCTTCTGCTCGCCGCAGTGCTTTCCTTATAGGATTTTGGTCATCATCATCATTTTCACCTGAAAATCAGAGAAAAACACTCTAATTAACTGATTAATGGACTTGAAAGCTGAGAAAACACCATGAAGAACATTAATGGCACTGATTAATGGCCATCTTCTGGATCCTGGCACTCAGTTCTTGCATGGTGTGGAGGAAATTTTTAGGCTTGGCAAAAGGTAGAAGGAAGGTTTATCTGTTCTTATTTGAATGATAAACAGTCTGAACTATTTTTAATCAATTGTTCTAGAAAAAACAAAAATCACAGTATCCCACTACAGTGTTTTTCAGTTTACAGCACTGCAATGCAAAGAAAAGAGGCTAATCTGGCTCCAGCGAATCTTTGAAGGCTGATTGTGAAACAGCTTTTGATCAGCTGATTATTGCAGCTCCATTTACCTTGAATACACAAATGAAAATCCAAGTATTTCCAGTTTGATGTGCACAATTAGGTAATAACGAAAATACAAAAGAAAAGAAATTAAACTTTAAACAATTCAAGGTTTGAGGAATACTGCATAGCACTTTAAAACTGCTGTTGGTGAAATGTTTTTTGTTTTCTGGTTTTAATTAAGTTACCCAGCCCACAAATTAAACACAGCCAGCTGACTGCAGGTATATAGTCTGTTTACTGAGATTTGCTGTTGCCAACACAGATAACCCAACACGGACACAATGTCAAGGACACAGCTGGATCCAAGCCATGATGACAAACCATATAGGAGTGTACACACAGGAGTATGACCTACACAAAACAGCTGTTGAAAAAAATTAGATTGGTATTTGTGATTAATGGGGGCATGCTCGTTCATTTACTTTCTGGTTTAGTTTATGCAAACTGCTTTACATTCATCTACGCAAAAGTCTCATTTTCCAACAAGAAATACTATAATTTACTTTGGAAAGTAAGTTTCAGTCTGAGTTTATTTTTTTAATGATAATTTATACAGTTAATTGGTGTGAAGCCAGCGGGTGCAGATTTTTTGTTAGTTTTGCGACTTTTTAAATGCAATGCTAGCGTTTTGCTTTGTTTTGTTTTTTGTTTTGTTTTTTTAAATCATTTTGATTCATTGTAATTTGCATCTTTTTATTTTAGTGTACCATTTTTAGTTGTAAATTATAAAAAAACAAAAAAACATTTAAAGTTTAGTTAAAAAAAACAAAACAAAAAGGTTTCCCAGTGAATTTAATTAAATTTCTTGCAAATGGTTCCAGCAACCCACTGGTACTACTTGCAGAGGTCACCCACAGGTTGATCCTTAAACAATCCCGGGCCAACTTGGATTTACTGTAATTTCCTGTGGCCATGAGCACAACTGGTCTGCGATGCATCTCTCTGAAGTAGGAGACGCCACCCAACCGGTTGCCAGCTGGTTGTATTCTACTTATAGACAGTCTCTGTCTTCAAATCATTATTTCAAAAGGCAACAATATCACAAGGTCACTGCAGTTGCAGCGCACTGTTCAACCACTATTTTTCCTAGCATTAATGTAGCTGAAGGGAAAAAACTTTATAATGACATGTATAAAACTCTGTTTTAGAGAGGGGTTCTTGCTTTCAGTTACAGTAAAAAGTAAAACATCAGAATTATAACTGGTGCTTACGATTTGAGCTGTTCCTCGAGTTGGACCAGGTTTCTGATGTGCTGCTCACAGAGGACTCCTGGCCAGTGTCTGAGCTGCTGTAGTTTGCCCATAGGGGGCGCTGACTCATCTTGTTGCCCTTCCTGCTGTATCGCTCCTCTGAGCTCACCGGTGTGCTGGCCCTCACTGGCCCAGTCAGGTCGAGTTCATACCCAGATGTGCCCTCTGACCCCTCGTCCTTTACAGCCGGAGCGAGCGAGGTGTGGACGCTGGTCTTATCTGTCATCCCCAGGTAGTGCCGGTAGTCTCTAGGAACAAAGGCGCGTGCTCGTGGAGTCAGAGCCTCCGTTTCCTCTGATCTTCTTGGCACTATACCTTTGTCAGGGTTCTGTCTTTGCTTTCTGCTCTGAGAGTGAACAGGGCTGACATCCATTTTCAGTTTGCTTTGATCTTTTTCATCAGGAATGCTCAGGGCGAACATGCTGGTGGCACGACGCATAGAATTACCTCGACTGCTCGAACAACTAAAGCTGTCTTTCCTGCTCTTAGGACGACTCTCTTTTCCTGAGCTGTTTTGTGGTTTTGAAGTTTTCTCCTCTCTGCTGGAATCTTTTGAGCTCTTTCTGGACAATCTTTGTTGGCCTGACTCAGTTGAGTTATAATTAGGTGGGTTGTTTTTGCCATCACCCAGTGCTTTGGACCCAGAGCCAGTCTGTCTGTCATGTGGCGACTTTGATCGATTTAGAGGAGGTGGAGATGATTTCATCACAGCTGGTCTTGTTTTCTCGACAGCAGAGGATAGTCTGTAAATCTCTGGATCAACAACCTTTACGTCCTGAGACGACAGCTGGACACTTATTCCCTCTTTTCTTTTGGGATTTTTGGGTTTGTCAAAGAAAAATGATCCCTTGGAGTCTGATGTGGCCTCATCCCAGAACTCACGTAGAGTGTTAAACTGGGCCCGGCTTGTGCCAAGGCTCGGAGACAGCCTGTCTATTCTCTGATTTAGTGGTATGATAGTAAAATTTTGATGATTTCTGTCATTGTTTTCCTCGTCACTGCCTGACTCATTGCCAATTGACCTCAGGTCGTATTCTGACTTTGTGAATCTTTTATTCAGTTTTGCCTGATTTGCTCCACGAGCCACCTTACCGTCTCCGAAAGCTTTAGGTTTGCCGGTATAAAACATGGGCTTGTTCCTCTCCTGCTCCCAGAAGGATTTGAGCTGCTTTATTCTCTCTGCTGTGCTTTCTTGGTTTTGCAATGCCTGCCTATTTAGACGAGGACTGTTAGTCCTGTCTTTATTTGATGAGTCCTCTTTTCTTTTTGGAGACATGCTCGAATGAATGCTTTTATCCTCACCTGAACCTCTGGGAATCTGTGCTTTTGTGGTGATTGGCACATCATTCCCAGGTTGCTTATAGTCCATGTACACATTGTTTCTGGTTAAACAGAGCTTCTCAGAATCCAGACTGGCCCTTGTTAGAAGATCTGTATCCAGCTGAGACACAGGGGCACTTTTTGAGAACTCTTCTGGCAGCGGGACTCCTCTCGGTTCAGAAAAGCTGTCAGGCTTGACTAAAGAGATGCTCTGAGACTCTGGACTGATGGCCATCCTTGCCGGTGCTCTGGTTGTGCATAAAACCTCAGCGTCTGAACCTCTTCCGTCACTGGATAGCAACATTAAATAATCTGAGTTGTATGTTGAATCATTATTGCCCTCTTGGGGCAAATTGATCACCAGATTGTCTGCCTGCTGGTGGTTATTTAAATGAACACTCTCTCCCAGATCTGTAGTGATTAGCAGCTGCTGCTGTCTTTCATCACTTGGATTTGAAGATTTTTGACCTTTGTCACCAGATGAGACTGACTTCCCAATGAGTATTTTAGGGCCTGTATTGCTTTTCTCCCAGAATGACTTCAGATGAGATATTTTAGGTGGTTGGCTTTCGTTGGCGTTATCTTTCACGTCTGGTGAATGCATTTTCTCTCTGGTACCCGTCTTCACCTCCTCTTCTGATTCAATCACTTCCTTGCTGCCTCTTCTGTCAGCAGCTCTAAGCTCTTTGTCATCATTGATCTGTCTTTGCAAATGATTCCTCTTTGTTTCAAGTGTTTCCTTCTTCCTGTCACTTATCATATCCCCAGCATCTTTCGGCAATAAATCCTCAGCTCTTAATCTACTGACTTCCACATTTTTGTCAGGGCTCTTTGTAACCACTGGATCGTCTGAATTTAGCCAATCACTGCTGTCCGTGCTGCGGCTGAACCAGTCCAGCACCTTTGCAATGGATTCCTCGTCCTCACCAGTGGGACTGGTGGTCTGAGTGGATAACTTAAACACATTGGAATGATTTGACCTCTGGGTTTGCAGATGAGACTTATCAATGAAGTTGAGATCATAGGATACAGGGGGATCCGGATCTAAAAAGCAAGGCGGGAATAATAGAATTAGATACTCGGCCCTACTTCCATAAGCGGTGGGATTACAACAGCAATTTAATGAATCAATAAAACATTACTAGTGTACAAGGTGTGACCAGAGAGAGCTACAACCCACGCAAAAAGCAAAAAGCTTTTCTGACTTCAATTTCACCTCTCTCCCCTTCAAGGTCTTCTCCTTGTTCACCTCTGGATGGATTCCAGCACTCCGGTGATTTTTAAGGTACTCTACAGATATCAAGATCTAATCACTTGTCACTGTAATGCTTGCTGGATCGCCTCAAGTATTGATCCATCAAATTGAGTTTAAAGGCCCCCAGGGGTTCTGACCTTTAAATTCTTCATCTTTAAGCTGGTGGGAGCCGAATTTGGCTCTCTTTTTATGTGTTATAAGCCAGTGAACAATGTTCTCCTTCAGCTGCCCTGGTACGTTACAGAAGAGTTCAACATTGACAGTTTGACCAAATTAAAATTCACAGCACACAGTGGAAAAAATGTGAAAAACAAAACAAAACAAAACACCAGCTCTCTCTCAGATAAGCTCCTAATCTGATGTGTCACCTTCAAGCCGAGACTGCTGATCGATCTCTTCACCACTGATGATCCCCGGCATGAACGCTGGATCACCTTAAACCTGAATTTGAGGTTAGATTTCTGTGCAAGTTTGAGGTTCTTGGTGAAATCACAGATGTGCGAGTGCACAAGAAGTGCTTGTGCACTGTAGGAGTGCTGGAAGCTTGCAGAGGTGGAACATAAGATGACCCTGAAGGGGAAATGGACCTCATATGGCAGAATAATTTTGCAGTGTTGCTGTATTGATGGCAGTGTGGGCTTCTGGGTCTTTTGGATTCCATATTTGGTCTAAAGTAAAACATTTTAACAACATTTTAAGAGAAGATGAAACTTGCTGACCTCAGCATTTTGTTTTATGGCCAAATACGTTCAGCTAATCTTATTTTCCTAATTATGGTTTAGAGCTCATTCTTGAATCTTAGCAATTTAATATTCAAATGGTGAATATTGTGCTTATTATACTTGCTACAAATCAGTGTGTTAGATAGCCGTCCACAGTGGAGTGAAATTGAATTTGCTGGAATTAAAATAAATTATCTTCTGTTAAATTTCTGGGCATTGGCTAAAGTGGTAAAAAAAAAAAAAAAAAAAAAAAAAAAAAAAAAAAAAATTTTTTCAAAAATAACAATTATTTTTTTAAAAAAATTTTATTAAAAAAATTTTTTTTTTTTTTTTACTTTCACCTCTTTTCATCTCTTCGAATCTTTGAAAGAGAAATAAA
>VOQK01004223.1:11556-33067 GCA_015052645.1 Benitochromis conjunctus | reverse complement strand
TTTAGTGGCCTCGGTCTTTCCTGACCCACTTTCTCCACTGGAATAACAAAAACCACCAATGTGAATGTTTTATATCGCTCATTTTATGATACCTGCCAGCTCCAAAAATTCAACATGTGGAAATATATGGGAAATATCCAAACAGCATTACACGGTTTCAAAGATCTGATTTTAATCAGCATTTCATACCTGATGACTATACACTGGTCTTTTTTGGCATCCATCATGGTGGTATATGAGAGATTAGCAATGGCAAAGAGATGACTGCAACACAACAAAAGATGTCGAATTAGAATAAAAAAAAAACAAAACCCACACACACCCACCAGCTGTGTGTGCATGTCTGCGTGGTGTGTGTAGATGTGAAGTGGCAGTGAAATCCATAACCAAACTCTCCCTTGGCAACAGACCATTAACAGTGTAACGGGAGCCTGTTACTAACACCTGAGAGTGCTGGCCTTTAACACCTTTATTTACCGCCGTACATGATCTCAGAGCACTGCTTACGACACATGTAGACAGATGTAGTGCGACAGTGTAAGCCCACACAAACACAGCTGTAAAGGTTAAAGGTTTAACCTCTTAAGGCCCAGTGTATCACATTTGATAGGTGGTGTTTGTGAGTTTTTGAGACTTCTCCGTCGTCAGCGTGAATTTTTTCACCCCACGAAAAACCTAAATGAATTACACGATACATTTTTAAAACTCATATACATGCAGATTACTAGGTTTCTTTTTTCAAAAAAATTGTCAGAAATTTCAAAAAGCCATCCATCCAAGCGGACAGGAGATGGCTCAGTAGGTAGAGTGCTTGCACCATGATTGGAAGGTTAGGGGTTCAAATCCACCGAATGGCAACCATGAGGTACCCCTGAGCAAAGTAACGTCTCTACACACTGCTCCCTGGGTGCTGGATTAGTGACTGCAGAGGACTAATTCCCTACAAAATTAATAAATTGTACACATACAAATCTGAACCATTCTCTGTCCTACAGTTTTATTTTTGCGTCTAGATTTTTGGTTCCATTAACTGTGTAGATGACTGCCTTTACATACAGTGGAATAAACTGCATTTGCCCTGTTTCACTCAAAGCGCCAAAAATTGCACTCGAAAAACTCATCAGCAATGTCTCTTGCAAGGAATTACGACCCATTTACTAAAAAAAAAGTTTAATGAAGGAGCTGTTTTCTTTATTGTGAACTATGCCAGCTTAGTGTATCACTTTGCTAGTGGCAGCCTGACAGAATGTAAAAAATAACAGCATCCTTTCAGCTGAACTATAATGCTAGCTAGCTACCAGAAACAGAAAGAAAAGCTCCTGTTCAGTTTTTCAGTTTAGAACTACAAGGCTAGTGCCGTTTAGTTCAATTATATTCAAAACAAGGCAGACATCTACACTGATATCTCCAAAACTGTGTAACTCACTTCTAAATTGTCCAGCAAGGGGTCTTAGATCATAAAAGTTTTAAGAAACATCCACTGGCTGAATTGAAACTTACTTTCTGTTAATATATAATATAATATCCAAAAAATGTAATCTTTGAAATCTTTTAATAACAAAAAAAACAAGTAATAAGTAATAGCAGTAGAGACCTGGAATTTGATTTCCTAGTAGGAATGTGTCTTTCCTTATGAATATTTTAGGCAAATCTGTCATGGATTTTTTTTGTTCTGTTTTATCTGATGAATTGAGACAGAGTGAACCATAGAAGGTTATCATTACAGGTCAGATTAAAATGTGTACATTAGATTGAAATTGAACTGAAAAGAAATGTTTCTTCAAGTATGTTCAGTAATTTTCTACAGAAGACAATTAGGTCACAAAAAAAAACAAACACTTTCCTATCATGACTTTTTTCTTAGTAAATTTTTTTTAAAAAGTAATTTTTTTTTTGTTTTAAGTCAGATGTTTGTCTTAGAATTGTGACTTTTTGCTAGTTCACAGAAAAATGTCTGACCTTTCTCATGGTTATAAGACAAAGTCAGAATTAAATCATTAAAGTCAGAACTAATAGTCTTCTGCAGTTTATTAATAGCAAAATACTCAAAAACGGCATATCTTGCATTACCTCTTTGCTGAAACTCTAACAGGTCCAACACATGCAAAGGCCCAAACAAACACACGCACACACACACACAGACAGACAGATCTTACGGGGGGTTATCACTCAGTCCATGGCCTTCATAAAGGAGCACCATGTCTGTCCCATAAATGTTGAGCAACTTGTATGGATTCACGGACACAAGGATGCTGCCTATGTAGGTCTGAGTGGAAGACAGAGATGGTAGAAGGACAAAAGGGAGGGTAAACGAACGGAGGCAGCTGGCAGTGTCCGTGACATTTGATGATATTACGTTATTTAATTTGCAAATTAGTAATTTAGCATACGTAGACAAGATCCTGGTCGTAGCGTTTCTTCAGGTTCATCAGAACAGTGGTCTCATTCAGCTCACTGAAATTAAACACAGGAAATTAAAATTCATGTCCTCATGAGCACATATTGTCCCGCTGAAGCAGCACTCCCACTCTCACTTTGACGTCCAGCATTAATTCGTTTTCAAAGACACTCAAGATCTCTCTGATTTCCTAAGACCTGTAGTTAAAAACAAAACAAATATCTAATGCTGGGTTTTTACTCTGGATGTGAATTGGTCATAGATCAACAGATCTACTTGGGTGTAGCTTTGTTTTTTTAAATAACACAATAACACATACTTAACATATAATTTACATAATTATAGTGTTTCAAAGCTTTTCAGAGCTTACAGGGAAACTGGGAAGAAACAAGCCATAGAATACATTGTGTTACACTGTGCCCAGGGAATAAATTGCTTGTAAGAGTGTGATATAAGTAAATAAGAAGTGAGGCTGTTAGTTAATAATGGTTTGTGCTTACGGGAGCTGTGTCAAGTCCTCCATTCCCTCCGCCCAGCGTTTAACCCTGTGGCTTGTTGTGGGCATGCTTAGGATAGAATAGATCTGGACACACATGAAATTTACATAATTAGTCAAACACTCACAAATAACAAAGTCTGGGGTGTACAGTCATGGCTCAATGCATAGCTGATGCAAAACATGCAGAAATTCTGATGTTTGTGAACTCTACGAGGAAATGCTGCTAGGGCCATTTATCTTTAAAGCTTCTCAATTATTGCTTGAATAATCTCTACATTACGCTTGTTCCTATGCCAATCTGTTATACACCAATTGTAAAAAATTATAGAAACTTTAATCCTCCTAAAAATGGGTTATTCTTGCATTTGGGTACCTTGTCATACCAGCTTTGACCTGGTACTCTCGGCCTGACTCTCTCTCTCTCCGGAGCCCAGTCTGCGTCCTGAGCCTTTCCATCCACAAATCGAGGTGCGGGTGAATATCCTTCTAACACCCCATCTTCTTTGTACATCGACCACTTAGATAAATTCTGGACAGTGCCATGTGGCAAAACCCTCTCAGCTGCCCAAACGTCCTCACCTCCATCCCCTCCTCCTTGGGCATTTCTGGCCCAGTGGCCTGAGCGTGGCCCATATGGAGGAATCACAGCATAGCGATTGTCCTCACCCTGCAGTCCTGTTGGCACCGTGTATGAAGCATAACGAAGCTGCTGGTTTTGAATGGCATCAGACAGGCTTGGATTGTGGAACTGCCGTGTGAGAAGAGATTTATCTGGAAGCCTGATGGACAAGAAAAACGATGAAGAGCATGTAACTGTGGCACACTGGCAAAATGTGAACACGAACATTAAGTGGGTCTACTCTTTAGTATGTGGAGTATGCAAGACTGAATGCTGCAAAATTGTCAAAATCAAAGTATAAAGAACTATCAAACATATGCAGATTTTATACAGTCAACTGGAGATGATTTGGGTTTGTCTGTTAGTTAGTTTAAATTAATCCCCAGCTGGCAGATTGATTTCTTAACAGGTTATTTACCTGGAAAAATCTAATCAGGTCACTTGTGATAGTTTCCAGTAACAGAATAGTGTCCTACCTGTAACTAGCACCACGCATATCTTCCTTCTGAAGCGCAGCATATAGGTTGGGAGGTGTGGGTCTGGGCGCACCTGACAGCACAGAGTTTTCTGACAGATGATAGAGACCTGTAGAACGAAGAGCCCGGTTTTGCCTCAGAGCAGATGAAAGGTTTGGAGGCTGACCAGGGATTACCAGGGACCCATCAGGAAGACGATATGATGCACTTCGAAGGTTTGCATTAGTAAGAGCCTGAAGGAGGCAGAGGAAAAGCAGAGGAGTTACTCAGGAGTATGGTTGTAGCAGTTCACTAAAATGTCCCTAATATTACACTTCATTTCAATAGTTTGTAATAGCTAGAATGTTATGTTTAACTTTAGAAGCAATACATATAAATAGTAATAGATTACTATAGCAAAGGTAAACTATATACTATTTTTAACAGTTACACACTTTAGAGAGATCAGGGCCAACTGGTTTGCGTGGGTCAATGATGATGGTTCCATCGGGCAGGGTGTAGGACACGCCCTTTAAATAAGGATTTTGCAAGGCAGCTGCCAGGTTGGGGCTCTTTGGTTTTCTTGGATCAACTATAATAGTTCCATCTGGGAGCGTGTATGAAGCTCCTTTCAAGGCTGGGTTTTGGAGAGCCTAAGTTTTAAAACAGAGACAAATGATTTAGTCATCAGTGAATTAAAGCAGCAGCTTAGATCAACAGTGATTATTAGCCAAACTGGAGCCGCAAGAACTTGTGAAGATGTTATCCTTATACATGTTAACTTTTACACAAGTCTTGTTATGTGGGGAAGAGAGGGTGAGTTGAAAGAGAAGTTCATAGCACATCAATAACTAACCTTAGCCAGGTTTGGTGATATGGGTGTATTGGGGTCTTGAACCCCTTCCGGTAATTTGAATGAAGCACTCCGCAAGGCACTATTTTGGAGGGCACCGGAAAGATTTGGAGAGACAGGTTTGCGTGGATCAATGATGATAGTGCCATCTGGCAAGGTGTAGGATGCACTTTTGAGGTAAGGGTTCTGAAGTGCTGCTGCAAGATTGGGGGACTTTTGTTTCTTGGGGTCAATCACAATGGTCCCATCCGGGAGAGAGTAGGAGGCCTCACGCAAAATTGGGTTGCTTAGGGCCTTAGCCAAGTTTGGGGAAATGGGATGCTGAAAGAGCAGAAACAAAGAGAGAAAAATTTATTAAAAGATTCCTTATTTTTAACAAACAGATGATGAAATGAATAAGTTAGGAAAGGAACATGAGGCATGGATTACTTGCTGTCTAGGATCTATAATGGTCCCATCCGGAAGAGTATATGAAGCAGTCTTAAGGTTCTGGTTCTGAAGAGCTCTCGAGAGGTTAGGAGACATTGGCTTCTGAGGCATTCGAGGGTCCTATGTGGGTAGAGGCAGAGTGTGAATTAGAAGACTATAATGTAATGAGGCATCTGTTGTTGTAGCCTACGTAACTGGCATATTCCATTTATACGTACCCTGATCGATCCATCGGGCAGGACATACGAAGCTCCACGAACTTGCTGATTTTGCAGTGCATGGCCAAGCAATGGGGAGGAGCGTGGATCTGCATATGGTGAAACCAAAGTTCCATCTGGCAGACGATAAGACGCTTGCATCAACTGTGGGTTTTGCAAGGCACTTCCTAACGCTGGGGAAGAGGGTGGTTGGGGTCCATATGGAGACTGTCTAAGTTGCACAGGAGTGTGATAAGAAGCTTGGCGAAGGTTTGGGTTCTGCTGAAGAGCACTGTGTAGCTGAGGCCCAGCTGGTGCATAAGGGTTACGACGCTGCATCATAGGAGATCTCATAGTTGAGACATTCTGCAAACCAGATCGGTTTTGCAATGCATCATGGAGCAGCGGCGCAGGGGCAGGTTCAGAGATATAATCATATGGCGTAACAACAGTTGGTCCGTATGGTGAACTGAACTGTGAAGTCTGATAGGAAGCTACGCCTCTTAGTGCCTGTCCATGTCGCATGGCTTCAGGGAGCACTGGAGATGAAGGTACAGATGGGGGATAAGGGGACTGAGGTCTACGAATAGGAGATACATAGGATGCTTCTCTCACTGCCTGGTTTTGCAGAGCTCCAGATAGTACTGGAGAAGAAGGGGACAGAGAAGGTTCAAGAGGTGACACTGTCCTTTGTAAAGGTGAAACATAAGATGCATCTCGTAGAGCTTGATTTTGCAGAGCCCCAGAGAGCATAGGAGATGAGGGTGCCATAGGTTGACCATAAGGTGACATTGGTCTCTGGAGTGAGGGAACATAGGAGGCATCACGAATAGCCTGGTTTTGCATTGCACGAGACAATGTAGGGGACAAGGGAACATAAGGGTCTACATCAGGAACCATATCCTCCATCCCTACCATTTGGGCTACCTGAGGTCCAAGGGGGGATGAGAAGGAGGCTTGTCGGAGAGACTGGTTCTGCAAAGCACCAGAAAGCATGGGAGAAGAGGGGGCTACAAATTGATGTGACTGTTGAGTGTAAGGATCAGGATAGGGCATCATTTCTGTTGCATAAGCGGGCGAGTGAACAGCACGAGGGGGCAGGAGGGGGGAGGGCTGACGGGAGAGTCGAGGAGAGAGGTGCGGGGACGCGGAGTGTGGTATGTGTTTAATGGACAGCTGTGGAGAAGGGGGCGGCATACTTCTTACAGACCGCTGGGCCACAAGTGGACGCCCTCGAGCAATGGGACGAGGAGGTAATCTTCCAGATTCTCTCCTCCCCAAGGGAGCACGGTGAATCATGTGAGGGGAGTGGAAAGGAGAGGAGTTAAGTGAGGAGTCCACTGTGAGAACAGAAGACCTATTGCTTCTTATAGAGGAGGCACGAAAAGGACGCACATTCTGGGTTGGTGGGGGCACTGGGCGTCCTCGGAGACCCATAGGGGAGGGTCTGACAGTACCTAAAGGAACATTTCCACCCATCCGAGGCCGGGCCACTGGTGTTGGATCCCTAAGCAGTCGAGTTGAGCGACGAGAAAGAGTAGGGGATGATAGGGCAGGCCGCGGCCCAGCAGGAGATAAGCTACGACGAGATGGGGAAGGAGATGGTCTTCTGCTGAGCTGTGGGGAGAGGGGGGGCGATACATGAGCAGGAGAGAGGGTAGGGGATGGTGACCTATGAATCTTTCTAGCTTCAAATGGGCTGCGGGCAGGACTGGGTGCTGGTGGAGGACTTCGCCTTCTCATGGAAGCACGAGGTGAAGAAGGTGGAGACTGTCGCCTCATTGATGCTCTTGGTGATGGCGGGGGACTATGCTGGATCATGGAGGCACGGGGAGAGTGGGGGGATGAAGGACCTCGAGCCAGGAGAGAGGGTGATCTCTGAGGTTGCATTCTACGACGAGCAAGTGGGGAGGCCATAGGGGAGGAAGGAGGTGATAGCTGCCTAGACATAATAGAGGGGGGTCTTTTGGCATTAATTAACCCACTCCTCATGGATGGCTGTGGAGAGGGACTGCGTCTTTGTGCAAACATAGGAGAGGGTACTGGGGAAGCCATAGCAGAAGGATGATGTTGCATTTGTGGGGAGGGAATAATGACAGAACGGCGGGATGGTGTCGGAGAGGGTTGAATACGGCGTCCTGGAAGAGGGGACATGTTCGCTTGCTTAATAATCATTGCAGTTGGAGTAGGGATGGATGGTGGGCCATAACCCTGCTGCTGTGGCATCATCATTGGGTCAGTCATCAGCTGCTGCTGAAACAAGCAAACAAAGCTTTGTGTTCAAAACGGAAACATGGACCTTAACTTGTGGTAATTAACAGGCTGTGAAAAGTAGTTAGCAAATTTGAAAACTGATTTTGCCTGGAATATTATTTTTCATCAAGAAAAGGTTACACTAATTATTTCAAATAACTACTATCATATTGATGGTCATGAGCAAAAAAAGAAAATCAGCTACACCTGTCTAACATTGGCTTAGTGATTATCTATGATTTAGCTATTTCCAGTTCAAATGAAATCATAGAATATTTCATTTGTTTTAATGCTTCTATCACTAATAATTTAGTGTTACATGTTTAGGTTTTAGTACTCACAATCTAAAAATAGACACATCATGTCTCAGAGTGATGCTGAAAAACCAGTTCATGCATTTATTACTTCTAAACTGGACTATTAGAATTCATTATTATCAGGCTGTCCTAACACCCCCCCCCTTGAAAAGCCTTGAGTCGACAAGAGTACTGACAGGGACAAGAGAAAAAGAGAGCATATTTCACCCATACTGGCTTCACTTCATTGGCTCCGTATTAAATCTAGAATTAAATTTACCATATCACCGCTACAGAGCACTTCTCTATCAGACAGCTGGTTTACTTGTGGCTCCCAGAGTATTTAAAAGTAGAATGGGAGGCAGACATTTTCACACCACTCTTCTATGGACAAGCTCCCAGTTTGAATTTGGGAGATAGACGCCCTCTCTACTTTTAACTTCCTAGGACCTGCCGTCCACATATGTGGACATCACATTTTGGGTTGTTTAAACCAAAATACAACATTTTGCTCTACAGGGGCCTGACATCCACTTACGAGGACATTATACTGCCACTGTTCAATCGAAATTTAAAATGAATGTCCTCATATGTAGATCTCATTTTGGTCAGAAACAAAAATCAGGTAAAAAAACAAATCTGGTGATTCTTTGTTTTTACATTCATCAGGTCCCAATCAGCCCGAATAGCAAAGAGAAATAAAAAATGCATGCCATGACAGAGTTTGGGTCTTAGGAGGTTAAGGAAGGGAATCCATTCAGTTTAGCTCTTTTAGCTTTGTAGGTTTATTAACTGGTCACAGTTCAAAACCCCTAATTTTATTACTATTCATATCAATAATTATTTTTAAAATTCAGAAATACAGGTCACTCTATGTTGAACCTTCTTGTAAAAATCGAGATCACAGACACAATCTTGCAACCATGTTGTATCATGTGTCAATGATGCATCAGGGACAAAGATCCCAATCCTTAAGATGTCGACAGATCACAGGGAACACAGGCAGGATTAAGAAATTTTATGAAATGTTAATCCATAATAATACAATTAATGAAAAACTCATTTTACAAAGATTTCCATATATATAGGAAAGGAACAATGAACTACAATTTCCACCTAGGGATTGTGATCAACTATTAACTACTAAAAATTTCTGACCCCAATCTGTACCCATCTCATTTGTGTTTAATCACTTTACCTGAAAAGGGAGCACACTGTAACAAATAAGTGCATGATACAACAGAATGTATTTTGACTTGATCGTTTTACCTTGATGTTGATGGAAATTTTCATGAGACTGAGAAAAAGTGTGAAGGAGAATTCAAAAGGACCTAGGAAAAGAGAACTGCAGTGGTCAGAAAATCCCACTGCTCTTGAACTAGACACTGGATACTGTGGTGGCACGTATTGCTGACATCGGTCCACTATGGACTACAAAAAAACTCAGCTCGTTAACTAAATTTGTTCTTTCCAAGGTATTTCTTGCATGAAAAACCTCCTTAAAAATACTACTACTGTTGTTTCATTACTAAAAAAAAAAAGAGTCACACTTGGAAGTGAGGTGCACTGTTGGTCACAAATTATGATAATAATGTGATAATAATAAGACATTTATAATGTGTTTGTTTTTGTTGGGGTTTTTGTTTGGGGGGGGCGGGGGGGTTGGTTGGTTTTACAAAAGTTATTTATTCAGCTCACTAGCTTCATGGTTTCACTCCCTCCCTCTAGTTAGACTACAACTTAAATGAAAGAAGAAATTACACAAGATTTATTTTAGAAATGAGAAGTTCTAAGAAAGAACACACGCTTCCTCAATTCTGTACATTTAGTGGAAAAGATTTATATTAGACCCTTATGGTGGCTATGCTTCACAGTGTTAGGAAACGTTTGGTAAATCCTCCTGTAACCGAAACTGTGGGTCTACTGAGTTTCATGACTTCATTTTCTCTTTTACCGTCACAATTCACCATTGACCAACTATGGGCACTAACTCTTCTTTTTTTGTGAAGCTTGCATTAACCCTGCTGTGCTAATGCAAGAAACTAAAATCACATTGTTCCTTTGTAGAAGACTTATCACTCAAGCAACCAGTCAAAACATGCTTCAGTGCTTTGCAGTGTACAGCGTATTACAACTGGAACAAGGATGATGATGCAAAGTATACTTAACATTGATCATCAAATAAAACAAAATATACTTATTAACAATAACATGTGTCATTTTACATATGCCCAGACTTGACCACATCTCCACTGTGAGTTGCAATCACATTGCTAATTCTCAGTCAACATTCTTTCACAACATAATTACTATTATTTGTATAAAAGTCTGACACCAATATTATCTGAAATAATGTTCGTGGTTATTTATAGCCCTACAAGCAAGTTGTTCAGGGTGAACATGGATGGATGGATGGATTGGTGATTTAGTACTATATTTTGATATTGAATGGTACTGATCAAAAGTCATGACAATTTGAACATTAATGATCTTGAACTTGACCTCCCAGCCCATTGTTCCTTCAGTGGTGCTAGTTTCAGTCATTATGCAAATGTGCTGTTTATAAGGTTGGAAACCTGCAGTCAGCTGAGACTGAAGAAGTCACCTGATGATGATGAAACGTTTCTCCCACTGAAAACGTCCAGATGAACACAATCAACCTTTTGGGATTTACTTACCTGGATGATTGTTCATGCATCAAGGCATTGTTTTTAAGGTTTACAGTATAGAGTAAACTTCACTGATCAACTGTGGAAATCTGTTTGAATGAAAGCTCTGGAAATAAATAAATCACTACATTTGACTTACACAATTCAAGTGCATTCTGAGTGTATGCCAAAGTGACTGTAAAGCTTATGCGTGCGGTGGGTGAAAGTCCTTTGTCTTCTCAACCAGCTCAGGGTCACACACAGTAACAACAGCTGTCTCTTTGTGTTCTTGTTTTCAGTGTATACTTCCTCTGAAAAGTTAGGGTTAGGGTGGTAAAGGTAAGGTATTTTCTAATGCATTTGTTCTTTATCAGATTTATGTCCCTTTTTCACATTATCTCTCTTAAAATTTGTATTTTAAATATTTATTATAGTGCAAAAGTGGTACATTAGTGCACAATCTGAGGGTCAGAGGAGAACTACAGTACCAGTCGTTTGTTGAGTTCTACTTAACTGTGGTCAGATAAGTAGAACTAAGTAGAACTCCATAAAGTGGCTCTTTGGCTATTTGTCTCAACTTTCTTTGTCAGAGAGTGTGCTTTGGAAGGTAAACTAACCCATAACACCTGGAAAAGCATGTCATTTATGTAGATGCACAAAAGGAAAGGAGGAGACAACATTGAGGTGACAAAAACAGGAAACTCTCCAGATGTCATCTGATTAATACGCTCACATGTAAACTCTGCTGATCAGTAATGGTTAGGTATTACGCTTACATATTGTTTCCTTGAGAGTGACGTGTTAATTACTTACCACACAATGGGTTCAAAGAATAGCAAGTTTGTCTTGATAATCGTCCTCAATACACATCACATGTCCAGACTAGTCCCCATCTGAGAATTAGCTATGAAGCTGTGTAATCACACCTCACACACCCAAAGTATTTCCATTTTTTTTTCATACATTTGTAACAGTTACAATACTTTAAGAAAAGTTTTAATAGCACGTTTTTTGAAAAAATAACACCAAAGACATTTTCGAGTCTGAAAGGTACTTTATTCTTTTTTCAATGTAAAAGTTTTTCTATTATACTATTATTTAAATTGTAATGACACTGAACATGGGACAAAAAATGTATAATTTCAACTATTTTTTTTTATTTTTAACAGCTTTTGCATTGTTTTGTAGATATTTGGAAGAATCCCTTATATCGGATAGCATTTATTACTATTACAATTATTTTAGTATATATTATCTATGCATAATTGAGAGTTCATTAGAAGGCTAACTCCATAACTCCTCTTATATTAACACCTGATAATTCAAGTTTTAAGAGTGTAAGAGGATACTGAGCAGAATAAACAAATTGTTGGTCAGCCTGTACCTATGTGGTAGCTTGCAATAAGCTGACATTTGACTACAGGTTGCAAGGAGCAAAGGTAGGGAAACTAGAAGAGTTTGAATACCTGGGGTCAACCATCTAAACCAATGGACATTAAACAAATAGGCGAACAAGACAGTGTAGGCAAGGTGGAGGGAGTGGAGATAAGTGTCAGGGGGATTTGTCACAGGGAAAAGGAAGGGAAGGTCTAGAAAATATAGTGGCGAAACCTGCTGTGATGTATGCTTCGGACATGGTGGCAAAACTGGACGTGGCAGATTTGAAGATGTTAAGATTTCAATGAAAAGTACACGAAAGGGACAGCTCAGGCTGAGTTGTTTGGAGACAACGTTAGAAGAGAAGACTGAAATAGTCTGAACATGTCCAGACGTGCTATAGTGTATATATTAGGCAAAGGATGTGGAAAATACATCTGCCTGCAACAATAAAAGAGGAAGACACCAGAGGTTCATAAATGTGGTGAAGGAAGACATGCAGAGGGTTGGTGTGACAGAGGACCCCCAAAAGGTGGCAACTGAAAATGTTTTATTATTTTTAATATTCATTATTTCATTCATGAAATAATGAATGAATAATAAGGATTCATTATTTTATTTTATGTTTACATGGTCTCCCTATAGGCCGAGCAATTACGTCTCACAACCACAAGAGGGCAGAGTTGGACGTTTCTTCTGCTGTGGTGGTTTTTGCTCGTTGGCCTGTGTAGACCCGCAGCTGTTCTGCTGCACAAATTACCCAACTAAGCAAAAGTCAGACGCTCACACACAAACGCAACCAAAACACTTTGGTGTTTGGTGCCTCAAACATGACAGTCTCACCTCACAGGATCTCCATCTACGGTGTGAAAGTCCAAGGATGTAGGTCACTCTGCGTCTTGTTTTGATATCTCGTTTCAAGTGATAATCATCTTTGAGCTCGCACCATCAAGCACACTTGACTGTCGTGTTTTGATGACGCCATTACTGGGACTTTCCGGATACGTCACTAGGGGCTTCCGAGTTATTTAGCTAGCTCTACCGCTGTGTTCATGACGTTTAGCCGTGTAAACGTCGCTGCGTCGGTCTGGAGTACACAGCAAAGAGAACATGAACACCCCAAAGGCTCCTAAGAGCCACAAAGGGTGTAACTATTGAGACGTCGTCGTCCGGAACGACGGTGAGAGAGAGAGGCACAATGTCAACAACGCGGCCCCTCCTCGGAATGAGACGAGTCACCGAGCTAACGTGCCCAGAGCAGCCGGGCAGCAGGCTGCCTGCGTCCGCCGGCAGGCAGCAGCAAGAGACCCCCACAGTGGACGAGTTTACGGTCTTGGAGGATAAAGAAGATGAGCTTAAATGCGCCAAGCCGAGAGTGGAGCAGGTTTTTAAAGTGGCGTTCACCATTATCGGCTTGCTGGACCACACAGGACAGTCGCACGGCAACAAAACATTACGGCAGATATGGTTGCAGCTCAGAGGCAACCGAGAAGACGTGTCGAAGGCAAAGGTGAGGACCTGAAATCTGCTTTCACTTGCATTTCTGTGGCGAAGCCAGCAGACCAGTTTGACAAGAAGAACGTTTGTCTGTCATTATTTCAATCAAACACAGTGCTGACTGTACCTCTCTGTGTTGGTGCATCTACGGCTCAGAAACATGACTTGTACAATCTTATATTTGGCACATAACGTATTAGGGTTGAAATATATTCTTCAAGTGTGCACAGATAGTTTGTTTAAAGTCGTAATAGTAAGCGAGGTAAAGGACAACATTTATGGCATCACATCTTTCCATCACAGAAAGTTTTATTATGAAATATGACCTATGAATTTTGCCCGGATAGCTAATGAAAGTAACACTAGTCATAACGTTAATAAGATGATATCGCAATATTTACGTTGTGCTATCTTGTCAAATGTCATGACATTTACTTTCAGTAGTTTATTGTTGGACTGTGGAGTAGACAGCCACCAGCAGTTGGCCGCACTGTCTGTCAGATATGTTAAACAGTGATGATTTTAGGTGGGGTTGGACACAATGGTCGTTAACTTGTTGCTATTTGTTTTAAACAAAACACCGACTGCAGACTCCCTTTCATGTGTCTGTACAGCCATGAGAAAAAATTACTTACCTGTTACTAACGGTGGAGTCTGAAGGTTGTATAAGAATACAGTACAATCACAATAGAGTTACTGTACAGGCATGTCTGTGGGTGTCTACCTTACTACACAACCTGAAGGACAGCAGGCTGTGGATATGTTAATAGACCGTTGCTGAGAGCTCAAAGGTGTAAGATGTTTTATTTACAAGTCAAACATGAACAGGCACAACTGCACCACAATATCAGTAGTTTAGCATTTAGTTGTTTAACGCCTGGGGCTGAGTAAAGATACATGACTTCAATGTTTTTTTTCCCATCATTATTATTATTATTATTTATTGTTGTAGGTGTATGTCTAACTTCTAAACTTTAAATATTTATTTTCAAATTGCTCAGTTTCTGATTGCCTTAGTTAGTTAGTTAGTTAGTTAGTTAGTTAGTTAGTTAGTTAAATAGAACTGTTAGTAATATTGATTGAGCGTTTATCTTTATTGTGATAATGCTATTTCCAAATACACCAGTTTTTGGCTAGGCATTGCAGTTTATGGGACTTTTGGACCTGGGAATCTCCATATAGGAAGTTATGTTATTACATTGTTTCAATTGTAGAGTTATGTTTCACTTACAGGGTTGTTAAACATTGTCCTTGAAAGCCTCTATCCAGCTCCCTAAACAGTTTGCACAGTTTGAAATTAGCACCTAATTAACTAAGTGCCAATATATTCCTCTCCTTAACACAACGAAAAGGAGACACCACTCTCTGCCATTATTCAACAATTCAGCATTTGCAAATATGTTATTTGAAGATATATTTTTAATGAGGCAGACTGCTAAATGAGCAAAAATTAGAAAAAAAAAGCAAAAAATTGCTTAAAGCTATGGATAATAACAGTAAAATAACAGTTTTTAAGTTTTTGTGTCTTTGTGGCTCCATTGTGATTGTAAAATTGTAATACGTATGTAATGATCTGGTTTTTAAATGACTGTTTCATTAAGTATCAGCTTTTTAGGATGAAAATTTAGAGTTTGTTAAAAGTTATTTTAAAAATGCAATAATAACAATAATAATAGAAAAAGCACCACTGCTGGAGAGAGATTACTCACTGTGACTGATTTACCTCAGTCACAGTGAGGTTTACTGATTTACCTGAAACCAAAGTCAGCTTGTTACACAGCCATTCATTTAAAAGTCATGTGATGTGTTTCTACAGGTTTTACGGTATAATTAGTCATGCAAGGGATCTGTAAATATCTGAATCTTGATCTCAATAGATCACTTTTGTGTGATTTCCCAGAGCATCGCTCACACTTCTGCATCTTGTGTCATGCGTCTCTTTCTTTTTGGCACACTGTAACCAGCTGCTCCAAGCTCTGCCAGTCAACCGAGAAATGTAATGTGGAAATGGTCATTTCACTGTGAGCCTGGTGAACTCATGATAAGAATGACATGCAAGTCATCAATGGCGTCCTGCTTAACTATATTAGGTCAATGCTGGCAGTTCCTCCAGTTTGGGAAATCACTGCTGTTTTTCCCATGACTGCATTTCTTTTTTTCCCCCCTTCCATAGTCCGAACATGTGATTCCAACCAGGCATACGAGAGCCATAGACGTCTTCTTTGATTGACTTCAGAGTTTTTTGTTTGGTTGGGGGTTTTTTCTACTGAAGCTACATTTTCTCTTTATCTTTGCAATGTCTGTAAAGGTTCTATCTATGTGCAGACGGGAATGTTTATTCCACTGTTTGTTTGGGGACTCTTTCCCGACTAAAAAGTGTCATCCACCCATCACTGTGGTAACCAGTAAGAATTAGCATTACACATTGTGTTGCTATAAGTTTGCTTTTAGTTTCCAGTGGTGCTCATTAATATATATTGAGTTTGGAAACAGAGACAAAGTCTTAGTGATAAGTTTCGCATCAGGAACTATAGAATATTCAATAATACTTCATATTTTAAAAGGTTTATTTGCGTTGGCCTCAAGTACAATTGGCCACTCGTGTTTAGATTTTTTTAAATGTATTTTTTAACCCACCTGTGATCTGGTTGCCAGTGGACAGCCTTGCTTATTTTGAAAGTTCAGGTGTTAACCAGCTTGCTTTGGCCCTACCTTCACGTGTTTTCACTACCAGCTGGCTTGTTGGCCAGGCTGTAATTGACTGATTTTGAGATTTACTCACAGCTGGAGTGCTACTCCAAGCAGGACCTAGAGCAGGTAGAAAAGTGCTATAGCTCACTAAGATTGCAGAACAAGGAGTTCTGTCTGCTGCAGTCCAGGCTTCCCGGAGAGGGAGCTTTTATTTTTTCGTTATGTGCAAAAATGCTAAGATATTTGCAGAAACATAGAAACATTCATTTAATAATTCATTTGAGAAAACGTGTGCTTCCTTACACAGCACAGGCAAACGTGTACCCTGACAGTCTCCTTTATAAATAAAATAATTATTTCTAGTTGTGACAAATCTAAAGTATAAGCAGCAATGATATTAGCCTGTATAGTTTATACAGGCCAAAGGAAACTCATTTTATTGGTTATTTTATTTTAAGAAGCCACACCCACATATTTATAGCCCTGCTCACTTTCAAATCTGACACCCTGTCTTTCTCTCCCACCGCATCACTGAGTCATCGTACATTGCTCGTGCTGAGTCACTTTTTATCGGCAAAGAAACACTAAAATAATGAGAAACACTATCTGTAAGAAAGTTACCGTACCCACCTGCAGCTGATTCATCCAAACAATTGCCACAGCCAGGAGATTCCCTAAAACAGTGAGTAGGGTTTGGTTTCATCACGTGTCACCTTAAATACCTTACATGTGTGTGGGCATGTCACGCACGAGACAACACTTACTATGTTAAATATATATATTATTTTTTTATTTTTGCTAAATATGTTAAATTAAATCATTAAAAATCTGTTTGTTTGTTTATTTGTCTTTAGTTTTTGTTCGTTTTCTATGTTTTCTCTCTTTGTATTTTTCTAGATAGATAAAAAAAATACTTCAGTCATAATGCAGTACTCACAGGTGCCGCTGTGGTTCTCTGCTACATTTTGTGTTCTCCTTGTTGTGCAGGAATATGTTCGAGGACTGTGCGACCCAGAACTGCAGAAAGAAGAGCGGTACCCAGTGGATATGCACTGTATCTTTGCTGGCGCCAGGGGCCTTTTTTTGGATAGACTCATATGGGACACAAGCGCTGAGGTTCTGGTGCAAGAGCCGGGCTGCCTGCGGCTGTTGGGTCGGGCTGAGCCCGTCGTGATGGCTCAAAGCAGAGTTCAGCAGTTTGTAGCACTATTCCAAGTACGAGTCTTGTTATCAGACATGGTTTCATTCTGTAGTAGTTACATGACTCCAGAGGGGAGGGATTTGCATGTATATTGTGGAAAACTGATGAAACTTTCAAAGCTGATGAATAGTTGTAAAATTCATTGACAATTTAACAGCAAATTCATGGCCAACTTATTCATAGTTTTTCAGCAGATGTACTCAGATCTGCTGGTTTTAGGTCATAATGTGAAGAATCCTTTTTGTTTTGAAGTGTTGATGGGACAAAATGAAACGTACAAAGACATTGCCGTGGGCTTTCTGGATAAATTAAATTAGGAAAACGATTTAACAGTGGAAATCATTAGAAATGATTTAAAAGATTAAAAAGAATTAGTCTACAACATGTGATACCACACACTGAAGTGTTTTTGTGTTTTGTCCAGGAGAAGCGAAGTCTACCAAGTGACAGAGAACCAATAGTAAAACGAGCATTCAAGTCCTTCGTGGAGGAAAGGGATGATAAGTACACTATGGAGCTCTTGCTACTTCCCAGTGCCCTTAAGGAGGAGTTGCTGGGACTTGTTCACACCCCTACGAACACAAACACCTCTTCTCTGGTTAGTGTGAAAATGTTTGGCAGGAAGTAGAGCATGACCACTGTGACCAAAGAGATTTTTGATGACAACTGCAAATTTCAAAGAGAATAAACTGGAACTCCTGTGGGTAGTTGAGATGGTAGCCTTGTGCTATAAGATTTAATACTGTTTTGTAAGATTTTAAAAAGTTTTTCTGATGCATGACTGGTATTATTTTATGTGTAACCACAGCTCGATCAAAAAATATACCTCTGTGTGGAAGGGAGTGGTCAATCAGAAGAGAGTTATTTTTTAGGTTATGTGTCATAAAAGGACATTTTTATAGTGTTATTATATTTTTATAAACTCTGAAATGTGAAGAACTAGCTGTTAATATCTGAAGATACTTGCTGCTGACATTATTCTGAGTCCCAGCTTTACAAGTCAGTAAGAATTTCCCCCTGTTTTTACTTAGAAAACAGGTACGCTGTAGGCATTGAGCTCAAATTTGCCCACAGTCTCACCTCCTCACTGCTCACTTCCATTGTGAGTGTGAAGGGGAGATTTACTAACACAGATGCTAATCATTACTGCCAGCCCTGGCTTTGGGTGGTTAGGGTTATATTCAAAGTGTTTTTGAGGGATAGGAGCTACAGTGTCCTGTAAACAAGGATCATTGTGAATCATGCAAAGGTACTTTGGGTGGGGCATAGTGGGCCCCTATTAAACCCTATGTCTTCTATTATTTTAGTATAACTGGTGCTCTTAAACTTGGAAATTTGGATCTGTCACCAAAACGTTGAACTAGTTATTATTTAATATGAAGCTTGTTTTAGTTTAAAAATATTAATTCAATGTGAATTATTTATTTATCAACAAGTTACTTTGAAAGGGTTCGCTTTACTTTTAGATATTTAGAAATCATGTTTTACCAACTTATGAAGTAACAGAATAGTTGAAGAACAAGTTGAATGTTATTGAAAGTTATGAGGTAAGTACAAGTGAAGATGTCATTTCTGGCATCAGGAAGAAGAACCACGTAGGGCACACATGGGAAAGTACGATACGAACAATGGCTATAGCAAGCATTCCAGTTTGGGAGGAACCTTTATTGTACTTTCCAAACTGAGGCAACAACCACTGTGTTTCCTTCCCCAGACTCAGCTTAACCAGACGCTCCATCCAAGCATATCAGAGATTGACCAGGACCGCTCACAGAGCAGCACCCCTGTGACGGAGCTCTCCAACCGCATCCTGGACACTAGTTTTGAAGAGCGAGGGACCACCGCATCATCTGTTGGTGGAGGCAGTAAAGCAGGAGGTGGTCCCGAGGCAGTCCCGCTTAACAGCAATCGGCCCGCGCACAAGCGGCGCTCATCTGGGAGCGAGACTCGGGATACAAAGAGACAGTACTCTCTGGAGCGGAGGGAAGAGTCTCCAGAGAGAGCAAGAGAAAGGGAGCGGCAGAGGGACAGAGAGGGCCGAGGGGGCAGTAGCAGCTGTAGATCCAAAACCCCCTCTGCTTCGTCGTCCTTCTCCTCCTCAGCGAAAGCAAACACCGTGTCCGGGCCTAACATGCTGGACTCCACTGAGGGTGTCTCGGATGAGGGAGAGGCAGTCAGCCCAGAAACCAACCTCCGCTGCTTGGTCAATTTTTTCAGGTAAAGGTCACACTAGTCAAATGTTTCCAAATCAATTCCTCACATTGATTTTAGAACTGTTTGGATTTATGGTGCTCGCCTTCGTGGTCTAAAGCTGCAAAATTCCAGTTTTGAAATGTGGTCATTTTTTCTTTGTTTTACATTACAGTAAGTCAAATATTACCTGGAATGGAGAGTATTGTAACGTTTTTGTTTTGTTGACTAAATTATCACCCTATATTGCTAATGAATATAATAATTAGTCGATGTCTTAATGTGGTTTATTGAAGAATAGACTTCACATTTGTGCTGTCTTAAAACAGAGCTCACATTTGCTTTTATGTACATATCAGAGACCTACTGATTATTGTCCTGGTTGTTCTGCTCATGTTTAAGATGAAAAATTAGGTCATGACCTTACTCATACAGTACAAAAATACATTTGGATGTTCAAATTAAAGTAATATGAAGTTTCAATGGCCAATCAAATCGAGTGGCTAACTTCCTATTTAATGTAGTTTTTTGTGTTTCAGTATGCAGTGTTCCTTAGTCATTGGTGGTGAGATCGTAACAGAACGAGTCAACCTCAGTAACCCCTTTCAGACGTGCCCCCCTTTTCATTAATCTCTTAATGACCTCCCTGTCTGAATGTGCAATCCAGTTACCTTTCCTAAAAGCCGTGATGACTGGGTGGGACATTACATAACATTTATTTGTTACCTTCAACTCAAGTATGAAATGCATGCTCACAAGATTACAACACATACCTGTGAGTCTGCACAAGCTTTTCGTCAACATGGACAGAAGTTTGAATGAAGAGAGGCTGTCTGCATGTAAGGGCAGAGGATGAGTGAGGTCACGTTTCACTGAAAGGAAACGGGAACTGAGAGGAAGGGAAGAGGAGGTATATTGGAAAATCAGGGTTGATTTTAAATGGCACTGGATTAGATTCAGGTGGATAACTTGTCTGAACTTCTCTATTGCTGAGTGGTTCATAAGTATGAGCTGTGACAAGCATCAACAGAAAGGTAAGCTGTGTCTGAATGACAGAATGCCGTCACTTTAACAGAATGAAGCCAATAATGTTGCATTACTTGATTTGTTTTAGTATCTGTTGAACTGGAATTGAATGGCTCTCTTTGCAGCCATTAAAGGCAAGCGGGTGCATTATAGCCACCAGTAATGTAACATGCTACAAAATCAAATTTTCCCCAGAACCATGGGTTACCAGCAGGAAGTGGTGGAACGTGTTGTCAAGGCAACCGGACAGACGGAAGATACCTTCCTCATCCTTGAGAAAATTGTGGAGGAAACTAAGCGTTGTGAAGAGAGTTTGAAAGGAGGGGAAAAAGAAAGAAGACTGAACTCTGTGCGTTCCTCAGACGCTCCGTCTTCATCGTCATCCGTCTCGACAGTCTCCCGCTTCAGGGAGAAGGAACGCGAGCTGAGCAGGCTGTCGGCGGACCCGGGGAGATCTAAAGAGAACATTAAGCCCAGCCAGTATGGCAGCAGCAGTAACGGGCTTGGGCACAGGAGGCAGTGCAGCGGCAGCGAAACAAGCACTCAGCAGGTACTTGACAATTTACAATAACTCACTTCAGCTTTACTTCTTCGTCTCACTAAGATAGCCATAGAGCCAAAGGTCTAGATGTAGCGTGTGATCCTGCCTTCACATAGACATCTCCTATATTATTCTCACTGATTCTTATTTTATCTTTCATCTTGCGCTGTGACACTTTCACCTGAGATAACCTCTGATATCTTATCAGATAAAACGCCTTTTTTTTAACCCATGGTGAGGCGTTGTATAATAACACGTGCTAAAATTTGATTCAAACCTCATTTCAGGCAATCACTATTAAGAGGAGCTCTAGCGCTCAAGGAGGAGCAGGAAACTATGAG
>VOQK01004213.1:9491-27794 GCA_015052645.1 Benitochromis conjunctus | reverse complement strand
TGCTCTACTGCTGTACACCAACAGTGTGTGTGCATATTTTTTAACAGCTCTTAACCTCGCTTGTGCAGTTTGTTCTTTCCTTGGCATTTTCATATGTTTCTCTTTAATTCACCTGTAGTTTATTTATATTTTGAGCTTGTGAAACATTAAAACAGAATGCAGTTTCATTTATAACTCCAAAGCCAGATGGTATTTGCTTTTGAAAATGCTTCAGTAAACCTCTCCAAGCAAATTAAACCCCTGATCTGGGAATTAAAAAGAAGTGCCAGGTTGTTTACACTCTTATTTTTAACTAGTAATGACTGCTCTCACTTATGTTGTTTGTGACTGCAATTTCCATTTCAGCTCCCTATCTACATGTTAAGGGTTAGAAATGTGTAGCTTGTAAACTGATAACTATTAATAACAGCAACAGTAGTATCTAAACATGTGTCTCAGTGTCCTGAAACACAATAAACCTTCTGAAATACATACGTTAACTGTTCTTGTCTCTTTTGACCACACAATATTTTACTTTTTCGTGCAGGGTTTTGCTTTTTCACCCTTCATTTTATTTGCCTGTGGTTTTAATTTCTTACGATGTACCTCTTTTATAAGATGATTATTGTGTTTATTGTATATTGTATAGGCTTTTGTTTGTATGTAGTTTTTTTCCACTTCTAATAACTATATTGTTTTGTAGGATTGTTTGTTTTTATACACCAGCCACATTCATTCACACTGTAATATTCTGTGCACTTTGAACACTCTTTCAAGTAGCATGCTTTACTACCACTGAAACCTTGAGATGCTCAGTGCTCATAATGACAATGAAAATAGTTCAACTGATGTAGATCAGTCAGGGTAGTTCCTTTTAAAACGATAGTGCAAGTGCATTAGAAAATGTTTGCTTTGTTGTCAATTGAATGAAAAAGAAAACAGGAAAGAGAGTAATTTACTTTTTATAAGAATAGCCAAAAGAAGAGTTCCTGGAGAGACTAAGCCCAAATGTAGTTCATGTAAGTTTATACAGACTCCCTGTTGTTGAATATAATCAAACATGTATAGTTATGTTGCAGAGTATACCACTCTTGTGCTTGATTCAAATCACCTAAGCATGAAGCAATGCTTGAAAGTACACTGTGCATGCCTGTGGCTAGTCACAGTTATGTTAAACTCTTTGAATCAAGTTATCATATTTTAAAATGAGAACAGTCATTATACTTTAAAACCGTTGTGATTACACTACAGTTTCTAAAGGAAAGAGATTTATTTTAACTGAAGGACTATAGATATCAGATATATAGACATAAAAGTGACAAAAAGGTTAGATAGACGTTCAAGGTTTTTCACTTTTTTAGTTAAAGCAGGCGGTTTTCTAAAACATATCTACATTTATGAAGCCTTGCGTTGAATCCTGCATATTTTTAAAGAGTGCAAAAGTGGGAAAGATATTAGACTTGTAGGCTGTTGGATGACCACATTCCCAGACATCCCATTGATTGTATCGATAGTGATTTATTGCACCGGCTTAGACCCTGCAGAGTGCAGATCCCTCATCAACCAGACACATGCAAACTTGTACATTGATCTTTGTTCCCATGGATACTGGTCAAATATTTCCGGGTAGCACTCTCCACACCCTGTCCATCAGTGGCTAACATTCTGTTTGGATGAAGAGTTGGGAGACAGGCAGCTAAAACAAAAGAGAGATAGACTAACTAGAAACTAAACTGCGATGTACAAGAATTCACTGGAGTGTGTGGTGGAAGAAAAAAGTGAGCAACGTGTTTGAGGGTGGTTTAAATAATGCATCCTCGGTCTCAGGTCTTAACCCTGCCTAGCCTTAGGGAGACCATTACTGCTACCGATCCAGATGAATACTTTTTGTCTGATAAATAAAGCATTTGTTTTGACATGATCTCAGGGAAACAAAATCTTGGTCAACTGCCAACTACTAAATATCTCATAGACAGACAGCCAAGACCAGAAATGTGTCTGACTGGGCAGTTTTGAGGTACATTCTGCTTTCAAGGACAGCACAGCTGGAACAAGGTGCCCCAGTTCAAGTGTTCTCAAATATAACTTAGAAGGACAATTATATGGCATCTAGTCATTAATGTTGTTTTCACTTATACCAGTGCTTTGTTTCATTATCACAATTCACCATGCATGCCATGTAATGGAGCTAATCTGTATCTGAGGTGAGTGTGTGGATGAGAAATCACTGTGCTCGTTCCCAGAGCCGTAACTCTCAACGCACAGACATGATAAACACATTTCAACATTCACTGACTCAAACCCCATTATTTTAAACAAAAGCACATTTGCATTTAATTTTAAATGAAAACATTTTAATTAGTGTAATCATAATTTTAATGAGGCATAAATTAAAATTTAAGAAATCCCATTTTATGCATACATCACTTCTGTTCTCCAGTGGCACATTGTGCTCTCTAATACAAGTTTATTGTATTATTTAAAAAAAGAAGCTTTTCTAATTATGTTAGAACCATTAAAAACCATTGTGCTGATTAAAGAAGCAATAAATTTGGTTTACAGAATGTCTGAAGCATCAGACTTTCAGGGTTCAATTAGTCTTAAAGGGCAGAAACAAAGCTTTTTGAAGAAAAAAGGGTAGTCAATAAGGAAGCTTGGCAAAAACTCAATATTTCATGCCGCACTGTGTAACGTTTTCTTCACAGAGCAGCTCAAACTGAGAAAAAAAGGCAAATTTATCAGTGTGTCTAGCTTGAAAAACAGCTCGCAGGTTCTCTGCTGGAAGCTTCATTTCATGGTACCAACAAAAACACCAGTCTGAATGTTAGCAGTCAAGAGGCAACTGGAGGATGTAAAGATTAAAACAATCTCACAGGAAACAGAGACATGCACTAGATAACTGCTAATTATTGCTAAGTGATGGCCTAATAAAAAAGTAGATTTTTACTCATAAACTGAAGCCAAAACTTCTTGGATGGTCTGTATCATTCATTAAGGGATAATATTAGTCAGATAACCCATTAAAAATGCCCCCAAAGGCACTAATAGCATTTACACAGTGAAAAAAAAATGTCGAATGTAATGACTTGAAGGAGTGACCGAGCAGATGCTGAGCGGCTTTATTGAACTCACAATCAACACAGCCACTCACCGACTCACATGGACTTCAAAAAATGTGGAAGCATCTAAACTTAGTTTTTAATGCTGTAAAGTTTGGCACATTAACATGCCGCTAGTAGTCACTAACTGTAGTTTTTGCCACTACTGCACTGGCTTCATTGTTTTATGCTTCAGAAGTTGCGTCTTGAACTGAACACAGGTGATACGTGAAAAAGTAGGAAGCAGACTAGCATGAGCAAGAAACAAAAATTACAAGATACATGACTGTAATTGCTTTACATTTTTTGTAACACAGTAATGCAACAAGTTATTGTACTAAATTCAATAAACACATTACATTTATAATTATGTTGTTATTTGCATAAAGGTTCTTCAATTATCTCTAAAACGGGTGGACAGAAAGAAAAATGTGTTTGTTTCTAAAAGTGTGTTTTTCTACCTGTGCACTTGTGCTATTCAATTTAATTCAGTTGAATCAGTTTTATTTATATAGTGCCAAATCACAACAGTTGCCTCAAGGCACTTATTGGTGGTACAATCAACTGATTTCGGTTCATGTGCAGGGAGGAAGAAAAAGTGGCATGATCTATAACTTTCAGTGAGTAGAAATATTAACTTTTATTTTTTCTGCAAAAAGTCAAAAGTGCAGGCATAAAATATAAACTTCATCAATGACAAAAGCAACAGACAACACTAGCTCTTTGCAAGCATCTGCACAAACAGCATGCTAACACAATGCTAGATCACAGAGTGATGTTAAAGTTGAGTATAAGCCAACCAAAGCCCAGCGGCCACAGCCTGATTGTCAGGGTTCCTGGGTTGTTGACACAGTGTTTTCAACGTATTCGTGTTCTCTCTTTAGTTTCCTCATGTTCATTATCTGTGCCAGCTTTTTCTGTGCCAGCTTTCTGCCTGTGTGCATTATGTCTACTTCCACTTCCTGTGTGTTATTAGTCAGATTATGTTCAGCTGTGTACTCACCGGTCTCTCATCTTCATTATCATAAGTCCTAAGTTCCCTCCAGTTCATTGTCTTGTCATCGTCTATTCTGGACGTGTGATTCAGTTCAGTTCAGTCAGTCTTTCCAGTCATTCAGCTATACTTCTCATGTTGTGTTCATCCGTTCCTCATAATAAATACCATTCCCATCTTCTATCATCCCGTGAGTCTCGTGTTTGGGTCTTGTCCTCTTCACATCCACACTGCGATGCCTGACACTCATACTCAACAGGTAAAAGAAGCAGTGATGACCAGTCAAACCTGCATGTTTCAGCCTCCATTTGTACCGGTGTATGTTTTTACAGCATCGCTTTGAAGTCTCTTTAGATTGGTTTTAACTTGGCAGCCCAAGGGCAAACACCGGTCCTGGTCTATGCAGCTATTGGTCAGAAATCAAATGATTCCCAAAATGTTAATCTGTCTAGTTAACTGTTAAGCTCTTTAATCCCAGTTGCTCTGTGTGGATATAAACTGTGAATATAGAGTAGACACCGCACTCCTGATGGTGCAGTAAGAGTGAACATCACTGCACATCTGGAAAGCATTCACAGCAGTTCACTTGTTCCACATTTTGTCACGTTGCAACCTTATGTCAGAAAAGATTCAGTTCATTGTCACTACAAAATTCTACACAAAAATACCCCATAATGATAAAGTCAGAAAACGTTTGTTGAAAATTCTTGCAAATTTAACAAAACAAAAAAACAAAAAAACATGTACATATGTATTCACAGCCATTGCTGAGTCCTTTATTGAACCACCTTTGACAGCAGTTACAGCCTCAAGTGTTTTTAAGTATGACGCTACGAGCTCGGTACACCTATTTTTGGGCAATTTCTCCCATTCTTTTTTACAGAACCTCTCAAGCTCCAGTATGTTGGACTGGGATAGTTGGTACACAGCTATTTTCAGACTTCTCCAGAGATGTTCGGTCAGTTTCAAGTCTGCTCTGGCCACTCCACTTGGCTGTGTGCTGAGTCTGAGGTCCAGATCGCCCAGGACATTGCTGTACATTGCTGCATTCACCTTTCACTTGAAAACCATCCCCACAGTATGATACTGCCACCAAAATGGTTCACTCTAAGGATGGTATTGGTCAAGTGATCACCGGTGCCTGGTTTCCTCTAAACATGATGCTCAGCATTCAGGCCAAAGAGTTTAATTTTAGTTTTATCAGACCAGAGAATTTTAGTTCTCATGGTCTGAGATTTTTTTCAAATGCCTTTTGGCAAAAGACTGTCATGTGCCTTTTACTGTGGAGTGGCTTCTGTCTGGCCCCTCTACTGTACAGGCCATATACATGGGGTGCTACAAAAATGGTTGTCACTGGAGCTTGAGTGGACATCGGGGTCTTGGTCACCTCACTGACTAAGGACCTTCTAACTCAAGTGCTCAAATTGACGAGTTGCGAGTACTTATATACAAGTTATATTTTTGGTTTCTATTTCTAATACATTTAGAATTTAAAAGAATTTCAATCAAGCTTTTTGTAATGTAGAACTTTGAGGTGAAAACTAAATTGAATCAATTTTGGAATAAGGCTGTAACATGACAAAGTGTGGAACAAGTTAAGCACTGTGTATATTTCCCAGATGCACTGTAAATTTTCTGTTTGGTCACTGAGTTGAATGCCAGAATGCTATGAATGTTTACTGCCTGGGGACACTACTTCTATCCAATCAATCAATTTCAGCAGCTTTAAAAATACTATAGCTCATTTTTCAAGGTCAGCATCCATCCAATGATGACAGCCTGAACACACAAAACTGATGGCTCTGCAGGTCCATTTACTACTACTATGAGATGCTACTATATGTTACACTGACTGACGCCACTGTGGAGAGAATCTTCATGGCTCAGCTTGTAAATTCTGTTGAGAGATACTAAAAAGCAAAAGAAATCAATAATCTCTGTGTATTTCCGTCACAGTTCTTTGGAGTGGCGCAACTTCCACTGAACTGTATCACACAGTTCTTCCCACATGTTTCCCTTTAGAGGAGCTGGGGGATGCAAATGGAAACAGAAGGAGATGAACGCGGCAACAAAAGCTAGCTGCAGGGTTTGGAGGTGTTCAGTACATTAGACGTGGACTCACAGAAACAAGAGCAGGGCTTATTTTAATGCCTTTTTGTTGAATGTGTAAGTATTTTATTGGCCACTACTCCAGGATGCCAAATTGTGTGCAGATGCCAGACACTTTTGTCCAGGGTCAGAGGATAAGTATTTACAAGCATGTGTGCAGCCTGGGGACTATAAACACGTACAGCTGTCCTGGGTCAGTCACACACTTTATACACAGTCCCAAATCCATACCCTCCTCATCTTCATCACCCAAATATCATCACACTTAAGCTCATGCCTACTACATGAGCTTAAGTTCATGTAGTAGGCAAACATCCTTGAACCAAAACTGTAGTTGGTATATTGGTTATGTAATTCATATAAATGTAAATTGACTGGATTTGGGTAAGAGAAAAGTACAATAACAACTATCACAGTTCTCATTCATTCTTAATCTGAGCGGATTTGATGTAAGTTATTTACTGTTTTGTTTTGTCTTTGCCTTTTAAATAATTTTCTATTTCAAAAAAACCATGCTTGGCACTTTCACGGTAAACAAGCATCTGGTAAAACTGTGTTTAACAGAGAAAGCAATGCAAGTCTCCTCACCTTTACAAGCAAAACTTTCATTTTTAATTAAGGAGGCCAATCAACATGAAGTCGAGGTGAGAATAACAAAGGCTGAGGCAGAAGGACGAGCGTGTCTATGTGGCTCATCCACCATTCAGGCAGATGAGTTGCTCTCAGCGGTAACCCACATCGCTGGGCAGATTTTTTACATATCCAACTGGCAGATATGGCACATTGTTTAAACTGCTTTAGCCTGCCCACAATAGCTATGCATCTCAACTTCCTCCTTAGCTCCACCTTTTATGTTGTTCATGATTTAATCAGTGTCCACATTGCCAAAATAAATTATTGCAGATAGAAAACTTCTTTTGACTATAGGAGTCCTGATGGAACCCTTGTTCAGATTTTAAAAGGTTTCCAGAAAATGAATCTTACTGACTTCAGTGACACCTGCTTCCCCTGATCTTTTTATTGTTCCAGTACTTCTAAGATTGATGTCATTACCAGCAGCTTGACCTTGCATTGCCACTATGAATATGAGAACATGTTGATGTTAGGATTTAGATCCAAGAACCATGATGCAAGTTTAGCCATACCAAGATACTAAAACATTACTGCTGACTCTTTTTTCTTTTAACAATTCAATAGATACTCTACTTTCAGCCACAGCTGATTTTTCCATTTGTCCATGGTGGACAAAACACTCGTCTTAATGAACATCGCACTGGACCAACAAGAACTGTCGTTTCAACCAGCCTACATATGTTTTATGGACTTGGAGAAGGGGGACACTTAACTGTGTGGTTACCCCTGGTTTTTCGGGAGTATTGGGTCCCTGGCCCATTGTTCTGGGCCATTAGGTCCCTGTACAACCATACTTGAGGCTCAGTTCATATTGCACCTCTCTTCTTTCTGCAAATTATGTGGTTCTTTGGATTTTGCCAATCCATTGTATTGGACTTCCAGGTCGTAAGTGGGACAGCATGCACAATGAGAATTAGCACCTCCAAGTCTGAAGCTATAGTTTTCAGTGAGAGAAAGGTTGAGTGCCCACTTCTGGTTGTGGAGGAAATGATCAACAGTGACAAGGATGCTTCAGTATGCTAGTCGGTGTGGTCAATACAAAGCTAAACGTGAAAATTAAGCTGTCGATCTTTGGTCCTGCCCTAATCTACAGGCATGAGCGGTGGGTTAGAATTACATCACAGATACGATTGGCAGAAATGAGCTTCCTCCAAAAGGTGGTGGAGCTTTTGTTTAGTGATAGGATCTTGGTCTTTCAGGAGGGGCTCAGAACAGAACCACTACTCCTGCACACTGAAAGGAATTACTTGATGTAGTTTGGTTGTCTGACATGGATGCCTCCTGAATCCCTCCTAGGTGAGGTTTTTTGGTTATACTCTACTGGTAGAAGACCATGGAGCAAAGCCAGACATACTGGAGAGAATACATCTCTCAACTAATAGATAATGTGTTGGTTTCCTACCCTGGAAGCACTGGAGAGGTTGTCTGGGAGAGAAAGATCTGGGTACATTTTTTTGGATTGCTGCACTTATCTGGGTCCAAATAAGTGACAGAAAATAAATTGATGGACGGATGGCCATGCTTTCCATGAACCTTATATGAAATACATTACAGCTTCAGCTAAGTAATATAAAATGTCCCACAGATTTTGTATATTTAAATATAAAAGGCAGCAAACAGTGTTTCCAATAAACTGCTGGCTACTAAAAAAAAAAGAAAAGAAAAGAATAGCCCAAAAACCATGAATAGAGACTGAACATAGAATTTATTGTCCACAAAATTCAGTTTTTCGAGTATGTCAAATGTTGATTTGAAGTCCTGAAACTATTACATTTTGTCCACAAAAACCTCAAACTCTACCACGGAGCACTTTCTCTTTTGCTGCCTCTTCTTGGTCAGCATTGCTATGCTGTTTCCTGAGAGACACACACAAACATCATCAAACCTATAGTTATCTTATGTTTCACACATTACAAGTAACACGCTGTAACTGTGTCATTTGTAGATTACTCATACGTCTGCTCATTTACAACCCTAATTAGGTCTATGTTGGTCACTGTGAAAAAGAAATGACTACATCTCTGTTCATGAATTTAGAGAGAAAGGTCATCGCAGGACTTTTTACTCTTTTTTTTTTACTTTTTTCTGACTGAAGCCTTAAAAAATGCCCTGCTCATTAAATCTGGCCATGCATCTTGTAATTGTCTTATTATCAATGTCGCAAGAAATACATTTTCCATCACTGTAAATTCATCAAGTTTAAGGCGTAAAAGACGGGTTCTCTTTTTTCCGTTTTACTATGCACATTGAAAGTAACTGATTTTGCAGGATCTGAAATGGGCTGAAATTTTTTCATTGGAAATGGAATGTGTACAAATCACACATATACTGAGTAAACCATATGAGAAGGGAACCCTTAGCAAAACTGTTGAAATATTTGCAAGTTGAGGTGCTCAAAGCACAAAAGAGAAATGCTGAAATAAAATGCTGTAACTTGCTGTCACCTACTGAAGTTTCTTATCAATTCCTGTGCACTCACTTTGCTAAACTCATTTAATTCCCAGTTCATTCAAAGTGTCTGACTGAAACCTGGACAAAAACAATAAATATAACATGAGCTCTTTAGGTGGTGAAAATTCTGTGAGTGTGACCCGAATCATCTGAGGAGCCAGTGTTTCATCAGCTTACGACCTTTTTAAATGAGGGTTGGACCAATAACATGAACCCTACTAAGATAAGGGAGGCACTCAATCAATCCATGTCTCTATACTATATAATCTTGTTGAACAACAGAAGAGGGTGAGTCACGGTGCTTATTGATCACACCAAAGACTTTGACAACACAGTCTTTAGCTATTACACTCAAAGTTTCCTATCACCTGTGACCAGAGAATGCAATTCCCATTTCTAATTCCCAGTATGAGCCAAGTCAACGTAATGAGCTTTCAGATAAATGACTGGGCGATCAATAAACCTTTTAGTGTCATGAATGAAAGGAAGAGAATTAGCATCTGTATTTCTGGATGCCTTTTACAAAAGTGACCTCTGCTTGATTCAACCAAGCCATGACCAAGCCCAACTGCATTTTCATTTGGCAGCTGAAATTAAAGCGCTATGGGAAAGGGGCTATAAGATGATAACCTGGTTAATGAGTCACCTATCAATAGCTCTATAATATTGTCTGCTACAGCCTGTGAGAGTTGAGGATATCTTTAAAGTGGTGTTGATGTGCCCAGCTTTGGACATGGGATTAAAGTAATTATAATTAAACTTAGAACATGACTGGTCTGACAGGGAATGATTAGGCAGTGCTGCTAGCAGTCAAGGATCCTCTTGTTTGATCTTTGCAGTTCAAAATGTGCCCATTGCTGTATAGGCTATAGAGGCTATGAATATATAAGACCTACTAAAAATATTTTATAGCTTTGAACATTTATTGAAATGACAAGTATCGCACCAAACATATATGCTGAAACAACTTTGCAACTGGTCATTTGTGCGTTATGATTTAACCTACAAGTTGGACTTGGGCACTTACAAAGTTATGGCAATCATATGGTTAGCGGAAAGAAAGTCTTCTGTTTAGATTCATAACTCGGAGAAAATAGCAGCTCTCCAAATCAGATATTTAGCAGAATATTGTTCACCATATTTTTAGTATGGTTAGCATGCTTATTTCACTAAACCGAACAACCAATACTGTAGTTTATAAGCTGGGGAACTTGTCAGTTTACAAATATCTAAACAGTTCTAATGCCCATGTGAAAAAAAGTTGCATCAAGTCCATAGGGAATCACATTGTTAAGTCATTCAGCATCACTTGAGGTTGAAGACATGTTTATAAATGAATTCAAACTTTGAACAAAGCTAGCAATAACAACAACTAACAATGCCAGTGACTTGTCTGTCACAAGTCATTAGCTAGTGAGCATATCTCCACGACCAAGATTTAGATAGCAGCCTCAATTTCTTATTCAGCATGACGTGATAGGAGCAACTGATCCCACATAGATCAAAACAGACAGGTTTTTTTTCATAGACTTCTAATGACCAGAAGTCTTTTTGCAATCACAGCTACTGCCAGCTCGAGATGTTGAGATTCAGGTGTAACTGATTTTTATTTTGTGATGGAGCGAAACTGACAGTTACGACTATAGCAGTTATAAGACAAAAAGCTAAGTTGTACTCTTTCAATAAGTGCACACAATTGCACTATGACTTTTAGGAAATGTAAATGATTACTTTCGTGTAATGTGCAAAAACTGCATATATGAATATACTTCTAGTAGGTAAATAGTTTGGTGCACAATATTTAAAGCTGATAGTGCCTGAAACCACAGGGCAAAAACATTGGGAGAATAAAATATGTAATAGCTAGAGGTCAGTTGTGTGATATGTGTTATTCTGAGACAACATTTTGTGCAAAGGCAGATATTTTAATTAATAAATACAAAATTTGATCAGAGCTTAATTACAATATAATGTGATTCGCCATCCTCAGCGAACAATCAAAGTTTCACGATAATCCAGCAAAAATGTGTTGAGATTTATTAAATGACGTTTGTAACAGGGGTTAATTGCCACAGTCGATAAAACCATACTCATGAAACTTTATTAAATAATGATGCAATGTTTCACACTAGACCAAAGTGACAGGCTCTCAAGCAGATCTGCATTTCCATTTACAGAGTAGTAGTAGCCCTGAACATTAGAAGACTTCCTGGCACTGAAAGACAGTGATTTAAAAGTAATGAATAATTTATTGGATGCAATTGTCTGTTTTTGTGTATGAATTACTCACTTTTTATGTTTCTGCACAGACAATCATTACGGCAAAATCATTCATGCATATTCCCACATCCCTTGCTGACTAATTTCCTCTGCTTATCTGGAAGGAAAAGGGCAAGCATTTAGACCTGCCACTGCAATAATAACATTTTACTGTATTTTTAGAGCATGCTACACACAGCTGCTTTTCAAATTCATATGACGTACACACAAAATATGTGAATGTATAATGTTTTTGTATGTATGTATATAAAATAAAAGAGACTACCGCTTCTTTTTCTTTATAGCCATTCATCTTTTACAGTACATGTATGGAATAATTCAGTTTGTCAAAGACGAGGTTCCTTATGGTCATGCAGTGACTATTAAACCATTGCCCTGTTTAACAACAACAAACATACGGTATACATTTTCCACACTAAGTGCATAAAAATCCCAGCTTCCTCCTATTTCTGGCCTAAGCTGCAATGAACATGCTTCTACGAGGATGCATTAGGACTTAGGGCACTTTGACACCATGCACAACCTTTAATAGAGGGAAAAATGTATCCATTACCTTCACATTTAGTCCGAAAACGTATCGGGTAGCACTTGTGCAATGTCAAGGGGCCATTTTACAAAAAGCTGCTTTGGCCAATCAAAGAAGTGTGTGGACACCAATAAAAAGTAAAATTATAAGAGTAACTATAAAAAATTAACAGACCCAATGAGCTCATTTGTTCCAAATTTGTCTCTCAGAAGGTGTTAATCCTCACTGAGCCAGCCTTCTGCTGGAAACATGCAGCACTTTTCATTAGTCAGGAGTGTGAAGCGGCCGCTGGGTTCAGGGAAGTGAAGATGCCACTATGCAATAGTTAAATGATTGAGATAAATACAATATTTTTTTCTTGGACAGCTAAGTATATATCTTAAGATCATTTCTTTCTTCCTTTGTGAGAGTTGCACAAATATATATTGCTGTTTTACAGTCAAAAAATCCTGACATATACACATTTATGTGTAAAATCAATAGCATATTCATATTTTACCCAACACAACTTCACCTACTTCCAAGGTGCATGGAGAGGATGAGAAACTAAAAGCTAACTAACTCCAGCAACACTTACAGGTAAAGAGGAACAACTTTATTAACGTGTTTCAGCTTGTGGCCTTCATCAGGGTCATAGTAGCACATAACACAACTTTAATTATCTCGCAGGTTAGCATTAGCCAGTAATGCTCAATGCTAACTTAGCATCTTAGCTTGGTATTTGTTGGCATGCGTGTTTATTGCTTGTATTATTACTTTTAGTGGCGTAAAATTATTTTCTGTTGCAAATCAAGCATGCTGTCTAAACATTCTTATCACGAGTTTTGATTAACCCTCTGTGGTCTATTGACGCGCCGGCGCGTCACACCGAGATCGGCGATAAAAGGGGGCGGGGCATGGGGGCGGGGCCGCAATGCGATTCCGTTTTGATTTGTGTTGACAGTGCATATTGCCCTAGACCCCAGAGGGTTAACCATAAGATGTTATCAGCTGATTTCCATCTAACCATTAGCGAACCCAGATTACCATACATGCCATTTACATTACGTGTTCCAACATAATTCCAAAATAAATTGAAACTCGTGCACCCAAATCTTGTTTATTTACATCATGAAAGATGATTGCTGTACAATCATTACACCCTGGAAGAAGAACAGTTCAAAGAAAACCCCCAAATTACCATGACATTCATGCTCATGATGAGTGGATGTAAACCACAACTGTATACACATAAAAGCCTTACTTTGAAGGCAGTGGTGAGGGCATTAGAGAAGAATAATATGTGCATGCATATGTGTGGTGTGCAAACACTAATGTGGAGCTGTATTCTCTCTGTGAATTATGGTGGGCGTCACTCAGCACATTGTTTTCCAACAGTGGTAATATATGACACACTGCTACTCTCATTCACAAACCACGGAAGTAATCAAAAGTAAAGCACTACCAATATATTAGCTGCTCGTAAATATTGGATTTTCCTGCTATTTGTCATTTTGTGGAAAGAAAAAATCAGGACGTTATTGTGAAACATAAATGGGATTCGTTTCATTAGTAAATGTATGAGGATTAAAGCTGAGCTGAGCTGCTCAGCTGTGATATCCTGCCGTGTCAGTCTGGACTTAGGTATGATCTGCATTGTGACTGCAATGTAATCAGTTATTTCTATATTATATAATCTGTAAAAGAACAGCAAGTGTTGCATTGTACATCAGCTTGTTACTCCAGTAGCTAACCTTCCAAAGCTCTTATTGCCAAGTTAGTGCGTGTTTGTGTGTCCTGGCACCTCCACCTTTTCTCCTCCTCATCCTCCCTCCCTCCTTACCCTGAGTTAACCCTGTTTCCCTCTGCTGCACTGTCGTCATTTGTCCAGATTCCTCTGTAAGGAATATATGTAACCACCATCTGAAGCTGATTTAATGTACGATGGAGTCACCATGACTGGCACGCACTAAGATAAGACAATAAACAAAGTATTTTTTACATCCCAAGAAGATGGGCACTTTGAGATGATGAAAAGCAAGGACATAATCTTTATCTTTATGCAGATTCCGCATAAGATCCGCTATTATTTGGCGTAATGTAACTGTTAAAGTAGGAGTTAAAAATAAAAATTTGATTAAAAAAGCTTACTTTGTGAAGTGAATATGAGAGGAAACTTTGGGGAGCAGCAATCTTGAGGCAATATAGAGTAGGCACAAGTATTTCAGTCAGAGTTGCAGATTTTTGAGGAAACAGAATTTTGTGGGTGTTTCACCCCCTTTACTGCCAAGACATGGGGAACAACTTTCAGAAGTCAAAAATAGGATATTCCAATACTACTTAGTTATTGTTGGGGTACTTTATATCATCAGGGGTAACTTAAGCTCCACAATATATGATTCATGTAAACTTTTGCTATCAATTTTACTTTGTTATAATTCGGTGTGACCAACTGTTTAAATAGCACAGAGGAGGAAAACACAACACCCATACCTCAGATAAATAACAACAAAAATAAAATAAAAATCTTTTTAAAAAAGCAATAGTGCTCCCACTGAGCCTCCTAGCAGATGGTATGATATCAATTTCAAAATCCCAGGTCACTTCCTTCTCATGTTATTACATTCTCAAGATTTTCAGAAAACCTCTGCCCTTGAGCTTGAGGTCAAGGTCACTGAGATTCAAATTTGTCCGTTATTTTTAGTAGATACACCTATGGTATCAATATGAAACTCCTACGTCACCTCGTTCTCAAGTTTGGGTGATCACCTTCCCTCCCGCCCGGCTGGTTGACGACAATACTCCATCAGCCTTTTATGGCTGAGGGGTAAAAAAAACTGGACTGCCCGTGTTGCAGCTAAACTCTGAAAATCTGAAAATTCCCATTTTTGGATATCGAATTATTGACATTTGTCAAAGCCCATGGCGAGGCTATAGTGAAACAGGCATCTCTCCCCATTCATGACATATAGACCCTTGATCATGCCCCTTTACATCACATTTAAATGCACTGGGCATCGTATGCACTGTCATGATAAATGTTATGAAAGAGCATATGTATCTTTCACCGCAGCTTCTGACAAAATAGTAGTGTTTGATGCATCGAGTTTTCTTATTGTAGTATGTACAATGCCTCTACCTACACGCTCTATGTTTGTCGGTTTAAAAACATTACATAATATGACAGGTATTTACTTTCTATTTACATTTGCGACAGATAAGTGCAGCAATCATGAGAAGTTGTATTAAGAATTTGACTTATTAAATAAGAACATGGTTCAATTCATAAATTCTTGGTCAGAAGACAAAACACAACATGATATTTCATATATAATAATGAAATATTTTAACTGGTTGCTATGCATAACTTTAATAGCTGTAAAGCTTGAAACAAAGTGCAACCAAATTAATGATACCTGTGAGTCAGACACGACGCCTGTCACGACCATTTAATTGATGATTTTTTTAAGATGTTTTCTTTGGCATTTTTGATTTGGCTCTCAGATTGTTTATTGGTATATTTCAATCCCTTATGAAAAGTTCTGTGAGAAGTTCAGACAACACTCACACCCACACACAACCTCTGTACTACTGATAAATAGTTTCCTTCCGAGGCCGACTGTGAGCCAACAATAACGACTGAGATGATTGTGAACAATTACCTGTCAGCGTTTTGAAAACGGTTAAAGGCAAATAGTTTTTACAGTTGATTGCTTAATATTGATTTGCTTTATTCTACTTACAAAGCTATTTTTCTCAGCCGTCTTGTCTGTGCAATTGTGCTCTTCCCATTGGTGTTTGTAGTCCAAAATGGTGGCAACACTGATATAGCTCAATCTAGCAATAGTTACCAAAAAAGCACCACAGTTTTGATGCTGTGCATACCAGCAAGTAGGAATTCTGAGAACATGAATAGACGTGTTCAATGCTATCTCCGATCACATAACTCAGTCTTTCCTGTTATAGAAAACTCTAAAGCCACCAACTCTAAAGCATGCAATGACTCTCATTTATCTGATGCCTAATTGCTAGAAATGACGAAAGCACAAAGCTGTGCTTAGGGAACGTCCTGTCATGTTCTCTTATCAGTTAAAATGTCAGGAATGTTAGAGAAAACGCTGCTCCTACCTCACAAACTGCTGTTATGAGCTCGTAGCGATGCTGTATGCGTGAGCATGAAGCTCTCAGTGCACTGCTGACTGCTGGCAGATGGCGATCTGCGTGGTGAACGTTGAAAACGACTCCTCCTGTTGAAGTAGTTGCCAGTTGTCCACAAGCGCTTGTTCTTCCTCAGATACTCCTTGTAGTTCTTGGTGAGCAATGTGTAGAGGAATGGGTTGATGCAGCTGTTGGAGTATGTCAGGCATGTGGTCAGGTAGTTGATGTTACGTTTGGCTTTGGTGGAGAGAGGCAGCGAGGGGTGAAACTGACCCAGAAGTTGCCAGATCCAGAAGGGCAGGAAGCATGCCCAGAATAGGAGCACGATGGTAAAGATCAAGTACAGCACCTTCAAGGACATAAGAGCACAAAAAGGTGCCATCAGTGAGACTCAGATTTCACTTGGTGGGACACCTGCTATTGGAACGTAAAATGCCAAGCTAAATGTTAATGCTAGCCCTGTGATGGACTGGCAACCTGTTGAGGGTCTACCCAGCCTCTCGCTCTGTGAAAACTGGATGGATAGATGGATTTTTGCAATACAATGTGCAGAGTTAAAGTCTTCTACACCAACTTGACAAACATTATACACACAATAATGTGCTACTGCAACATACATTACACTAACTGAGAAGCTTGTAAAGTAGTAGCAACACAATAGTAATCTATTAATGCTGTTTGTAACCAATCTGCTGTTTCTAATGTGATATCTTCTGCGTATATGGTGCTGCTAGGTCAAGTGACTTCTGGTAAATGTCACTATATCTTGGCTACTTTGTAGAAGGTCCTCTGCATTAAAAAAAAAAAAGACATTTCAATCATATCGCTTTAGTCAGCAACAGTTACAGGTAGTTAACAGTCAGTCTTTTAAAAAGAACAAGTCAAGCAGCCGTGCTACTTAACCCAAACCCAACAAAACCCCTATATTTTGGACAAAGGCAAAACAAGCTTTTGTGGAAAGAATGTAAATAGTTTTTGAGGTGTGTCAGTTATCAGAATGATTTGTTCCCTAACTGATAAGACTTTAGAGAGCAATTTAATAAAAATAAAAATGACATATTTTGATTCGGTTAAAGGTCATTATTAATGATAATTTAGTCATCAGAGGGTAAATAAGCTATCAATGGATTTCTGGTTATGGGTATTGTTAGGATTAGGTTAACACAACATCAGATTATAATTTTGACCTATTTGGCATACTTAAACAAAAAACTTGCATAAGACTTCATCTGATAGTTTGTGCATCTTTAGCAAGGCCAACTCAAATTAGTCTTAATCTTTAACGGGTCATGTTGCTCACTCAAATACTATCTATACTTTTTTTTTTTATCAGTAAATCCGGTTGTCCCCAGATCTTTAACAGTGTACATCATTGATACAGTAACTTTTCTAAGATGTTATATGGAAGCCAATGATAACTCATTAATCCTTCCAGTACCTTCCTATAGTCTTTGGTTGTGTTGTTTTTCTTGTATTGTCGTATGACTTTAGCAACTGTTGCAAAACTATTTCCCTGTGGGGAATGGTAACGTAACTTTCTCTCATTTCCTGCTGCAGCACAATAACAGCAAGAGGTTCACAGTGAAACACAGCCCTGGTAGGGAAGGGGAGAATTGTTAGGACATCAAATAGTAGCAATTTTAAAGGTAGGAGAGTCTACATTTTCTCTTGCACTTCAAGATTCTGACCCTTAAATGCAACTGGTGGGTTACATTTAAGCGCATCAGGACAAAATAAAACCATCTTAAGCCCTGCTATGAAACAAAATGCGCATCAGACAAACACTGCATGAAGTACATCTTGTTTAGTAGTGGAATGTCTGTGGAGGTTTGTACAGCATCACCGTGTCTAACTTCAAACATATTCATTAGGTTGGTGTTGATGGATGTGTTCATCTCCTACTGAGCTGGGAAAGATGCAAGAGACGAGGTCGAGGGTGAGGCAGCTCACCAAAAAAGGAGAACTGAGATCGAGTTGGAGAGCCTGAATGAAAATAACTGAAGAATTTTTTTTACATATTATGTGATGCTCTCTTATTGATTTAGTTGTTTCAGAGTATATCTTACGTAGCTTGGCCTAATCTAATTTGTCATTCC
>VOQK01004212.1:0-10764 GCA_015052645.1 Benitochromis conjunctus | reverse complement strand
TTCTTAAAAAAAAAAAAAAAGTGTATATATATATATTTTTTTGTTTGTTTTTGTTTTGTTTTTTGTTTTGTTTTAACTAGCCAACACGGGGAAACAACCATTTATCATCAGACCAGCAGCCACTTTATAATCACCAGTTAAACTGACAAGCGTGTCTTCTGACGGGTTCAAACACAGAACCTTCTAACTGTGAGACGACTGATGCACCACTGTGCTGCCAAGCTGCTATTATTATTATTATTATTATTATTATAACTCATGCAACTAAATCTAACTACACTATCAGGCTCATAAGGTTGGTGTTCGCGCTCTCCTAGTTTAGTGCCAATGTCGATACTTGTATCCACTTGTGAATTATTTCCTCTCTGAGGTCAAGTTATATTTATTATTGGTGTAGAAACCAATGGTTCATAGCTAACAAATTTATATTTGTCCTTAAAGACAGACAAACTGTTTGTGTGATTGACTTGGAAGGAGGAAAAATCTTCCAGATAAACAGATGTTAATATGCAACGGCAAAAAGATCTCCTCATAAAAGCTGATGTTTATGCAATTAAGCATTCATATATTGTATAATGAAATACAAACTAAACTAATCAAGGAAAAGGGTCAAAATATAACTGGATGAATCTTTCATTACACAGATTACTGGATTTCCAAACAAAGGAAAAATGCAGATTACTCTTTGTGATTCGACAGTCATTTCAAATCCAGAAACATGCACATTTACATGCCAACAATGATCTCTGATTAGGTTCAGAATCAGCTGTTTAACCTGTGTTGAGGTGCTGGCTGGGTTTGTTGGTGTGCATGGAGCCATGGCAAACAGGAGGCTGCACTGCTCCCTGTGGCTGGATCACGCCAGTGCGGGCAAAAAACTGGTTGATGGATGAGCAGAGGTCTGCGATTTGGGTGGGTTCCAGAGACCAGTTGTTCAACTCTGCTTGTCTCATGCTCTCTCTCAGCCCTTGGGAAGATAAAACACACATTTCAGCACACGAGCAGCAGGTGGTGCTGGACTTAACTCACTGACTTAAAATAAAATTTTGTGACAATGAAATGTGTGAAACCGCTCCAGTTGACTTTCCACAGAATATAAATTTTAGTAAATGACAAACTAATTTACAAACAAGTAGCAAAAACTTTGCTGCAATATATATTCATTATGTCAGTAACCTTCAGTGGGTGATATTTAAAAACATCCTACCTTGCAATCCTAAACTGTAATTGGATAAACTGACCTGCTGAGCTTGGTGTTTTGGTAATTAAACTTGAAGGCAGTGTTATTTAATTGAAGAGCTCAGTTTAATTAAACTGGTAATCAACTCCACAGAGTCAACATTTCAGCACTCAATCAAAAGCTAGGGCATTACTGTACTGTCAGCGTCTAGCTTTAAATCTTCTGACTGCACACATGTTAGACAGGAGGTAAATCTGACAGCAAAATATTTTTATTAATTCTTCACTTATTAAATTGAATAACTGCAAATGGATTGAGATCTACTAGTAGTGACCAAACCGCACCTTGGAAAGGTGAAAGGTCGACATCAGCCCAGTTATAGCTGCTAGCAATACGACAGCTTTCTTTCAGTGCATCCAGATTTGGGTACCAGTCAGACAGTAAACCTGCAACACACACAGCATACTATGTGTAACATTACAAGGTAAGAGATGAAAGTCAGGTGATTTTGGTTCCAATGCCAAGTTCACGCCTGGGACAAATACAGTTTCAGTCATAATTATAGAAGCTCTTGCTCTGGCAGAAAGGGTCTGCCCCCCCCTTCTGGTTCAAATGGAGTTTCCCCCTCACCGAGCAGGGCCACTTGCAACCCATCTAATATGGGCCCATGTGGTATGAGGACTGAAATCTCTGCACACTGAAGTCTGGTACATGACTACAATTGTACATTTTGGGGACTGAGCCGTTTTCACACATGAACTCTGGGCAGTATCGGAAGAACGAGATTTGAGCAGCTGTCTGAGCACACATAAGGAGAGTCTCACTGTTTGGTTTAGGACAGGGTGTGGCCTGGGTAAAGGATACAATGAGGGAGCACACACGATGACCCACTCGCTCAGGATTTTCAGGATAACTACTTGCTCCGGGCTCACAGAGAAATCGTAATAGGCAGATTGCAGGTTAAAGACTATTTAATGACTGGGGGGTAGGTTAAGCTCACTGGGTTGAGCATGTGACCCCTTTGCCAAAAGGTTAATGCAGAAGCCCAGGTTTGAATCTGCCCTGAAGCAATTTACTGCCTTTCTCCCAGCTTTCCTGTTTTCTCTCCACTATAATCCAAAAATACATACAAAAAAATCATTTAATGTCTGATCAGACTGCACTGGACATTTGCAGTCTTAAAAGGAGCTCTGTTGGGTAATGTTGAAAAAAGGTTCAAGGGTGCATTGTGTGAAAACAGCTTTTGTCTGGTGATGGCAAACCATTTTTTCCTGACAACAACAATAATGTCTGCACATAAAGCTCAGGTCATTTTAGTCACATTTTCAGCTTTGCTGGCAGTCTTTTGCCGCCAAATGAATAAGAAGTCAATGCCAAATAAAAACACCTTTTTGGGGGCTGTTAAAGAGTTCAGTGCTGTAGTGTGGCCACTAGGAGGTGCCAGGTGACTGCACAGGCTGCAGAAATCACTGGCTTCAGCACTGCTTTGTTCTCAACAGCACAGATAATAAATCAGGAGATGATTTACTCTTCAGCATCTAAAACAATTTCTCAGCGCTTTATTACTAAAAATAAAAAAAAGAAGAGAGAGAACTGATAAGAAATCCAATTCAGCTGTGAGCACGCCGTCTTTGCTGTGGTTTGCATGATGGACAGGATGAAGAGCGAACAACACGAGGCGACGCTGGGTCCACAGACAAGAGACAGACAGAGGGCCTTACCTGTGTTGCAGGCCATTTGTTGCTGGGTAGGATGGGGCTGGTGGGAGAGGCTCTGGTGCTGCTGTCCGTGTTGAGAAGGGTGCTGGCTGTGCTGTGTGTGTTGAGAGGGGTGTGGTGTGTGTTGCTGCGGGTGCTGGCTGTGGGACTGGTGCTGCGATGGATGCTGCCCATGCTGGGAGTGAGCAGCATGTTGAGGATGCTGGGAGTGCTGTTGGTGCTGTGGGTGCTGACTGTGTTGGCTGTGCTGGGCGTGTTGGCTGTGAGGGCCCCCGTGCTGCGAGAGGTGCTGCGCGTGGGGCGAGCCGTGGCCTGGGTGGGCTTGGGCAGGATGGGACAGGGGAACCTGGCCACTGTTGGTGGAGTGGCTGTTAGGGTGGTTGTTAGACTGGTTGTTTGAGAGGCTGTTCTGAGAGCTAATGGTGCCACTGGGGGAGTGCTGATAGGAGCAGGAGGTGTGGGTCTGCTGGGAGGAATCTGACGGTATGCCCATCAGACCTGAGAAATAAAACACATCAATAAAGTAAACAATTATTAACACAATTCATTTTTAATTGTATTTACAATAAAACAGAGACAATCAGTGCAGGAACAAGGAAAATTATGAATAATTATTCAACAATTATCTCAATATAATTTGACTTTTTGCTTAGCCACTTGTTTCAGCTTCTCACTTTTGAGGATGTGTTGCCCTCATCCGTTTCTCATCACCACGTTTAGATTTTGGACCATTTTCTATTACAGCAATAAGCAATTTGTAGACATTACCCTGGCCCCTGGGAATTACTAAATCTAAAAATAATGGAAAATTAATTTATAATGAAACTATATTTAGCCGCAGCTCCAGCTTCAGGATCGAATACGTTTAAGGCACTTCAGCACAAATACAAATAAGAGTCGGGAGCCATCACATGCTTAAAAAAAGGCTACTTCAGGTCATCAGTCTTAGCCTCTGACAGTAATGGGACAGGGGCCTCCTGCATTTAAGTAGTTCTACACTTGAGACAGGCCAGCTGCCATTTTATCGTGTCAGGGAATGACTCAGCATCGGTTTTGATTCTGAGTTTCGCTGTCTCGAGTTGCCGTCGACACTCTTCTCCAGCTACGCCGTCTTTGACAGATTCATTGTGCCGCTGCGCAGACATGACTGGAGCATGAACATCTGCACACCCAACTGCAATCATCTGAGTGCCGGGGAGTGGTCGTAAGAGGCACTGTCCTTCACAGCTTTGGCACAGTAAACCTATTTCACTGGAGTGCTTTTAGAGCTGACTCCAGCCCTGCACCTCCACAATCGGCACGTAACACTCACTGCAGGGGTGACAAAGGTGCATCTCTTATCGGCACAGAAAGCCCATTGTCCAACGAGGGAAATACAGAAAGCAATTAACGCGGCACCAGAATAATAATGCGAGCTCATTACCTATTATCAAAGCCAGTGAATTAGCTCACTGTCTACAGCGGCAGAGTGTGAAATCCTCTAGCTCGATTATTTACGCTTTTTAATTGCTAGAGCTTGTCTGACTAAGAGATTTCACTTTTATGCGCATAAAAAAAGGTTACAACTTTCAACTAATGAAACATAGATGATAGATTAAAGGAGAGGAACTCTTTGAAAACATTAGCATGAAATGCATTTGATTTGTGAAAGTAGGTTATACACAGAAAGCTCAGTCGACTTTGCTCATAACTCGCTTGTCAAGTGCTCCATGTTTATCAGTCAATCAGATTACAAGCAAAACTGCTTTTTGTTCTGCAGGGACTCGCAGCCGTTTGGAAAGCTGTGCTCTATCCAACACCGTGTATTATATGATACAAATTCCCCATCATTATGACAAATGAACCTCAAATCCAACAGATTTACTGAGGCCTTAAGCTGCCTGCAACCTCTTCCACTCATCTGATGAAACATATCCTACATGAAAAAACTCGACACGTGACAAGATGCAGACAGCACTTATCTAACGTGAAGAAACATAATGTGGAGAATTAAGCCTGCGCCGGTTAATGAAATACACAGACTCTCAGACTCTGCTTTTGAATATAAAATGAGGTGGTTTTTACATTTTCTCTGGCAGAAGATCGTGAAAATACTCAGTATAGATTTCCACTATAGGCTCGTCAGCCTGTTTGAAAACCTGCTCAATTCTTTGTAAACCTCATTAGTGCCTAAAGACTCTCTATAGCCCCAGCTGTTAAGAACAAACCCGCATTAGGAAAATCGTTTTGAGAATCATCCTGTTCCTTGATGATTGAAGCTTAGGCCCTCTATTAGGTTTCCACTTGATGCTCCCGTGAGTCCACTTACCTTGTTGGCTGAAGGACTGCTCAAAAACAGACTTGTAAAGGCTGCGGAAGGAGGCACTGAGATCTTCAAATTCTGAGAACAAGAGCTGCTTGTCCCTGTCTGGCATGTTATACTGGGACTGGGGGGGCTGCTGGAGGCTCATAGACTGGGACACAGGCTCTGGGTGACTGGTCACCTGGACAAATGAAGAGATAAACGACAGCAAAGACTTACAAAAGTGACCGACACTTTGTTTAGTGTTTCACTGGTTAAGGTCAAAGCTACAGGGATTACTGTAGAGGAGCACCTGTACTTTTCAAAGATGCTCCATGCAAAGATGATCACCATGCTCACCTTATCAAGGAACCACATCAAATATAAAGCACTTCTCAAACACATGGATGGTTTATATTGTCCCGAGGAGTGACGGCTACAATGCTTATTTCCGCCTGAAAGGGTGTCAGTCATGTCACATATAAAGAACAATTACGTGAAGCACAACAATCTAGGTCAGTGCTTACCGCCTTGGCTCACACAACATTAAGAGAGCAACTCGAATGGACAGAAAGCCAATACTCAGGTGGCTAAGCAAAATGTATTTAAAACAAAATCAATAGCAATACCTTGTACAAATAAGCAGCCATTTTATCCATGTATTTGTGTGGGCAGTCAATGTTATGCACTGCCCCTGGGTGTGAGACAGCAAGCAGCGTTCCCTCCAGCTAAGAATTTATCTATGAGTTTCACCACAGCAAGCGCAGCAATACAAAACAATGGTTATTTCACAAAGTAGGACCTGACCTGTTACCACTGTGGGCTAGCACTACAAGAGAGTTCATGTCCAATTTTTGATCATTACATCTTCCTCTTCCAATATGTGGGCACGCTGCTGAAGCGCATGGCTCACAGACTGGCAAGGCTAAGAGTGAAGAGGTGATAATAAAGCCGAAGTGTTTACTGCGAGCTGCTGCTTTGGCTGTGTGTGAGAGTGAGAGAGCGAGACAGAGAAGAGAGAGCGAGCACATCCATCAGGCTGAGCCGATCGATGCCCAGCGCCTGGAGCACGGAGCGCTCTAGGATGCAGGAGGACCACACCAAAGAGGGGGCATCTCTGGTGGGAGGACATCAGAGGAAGCACTTCTCTTTGTCTGGGTTCCAGGAGCGTGCACATTTTTCTCTGTTTCCCTTAACCCCCTTCCTGATGTTGTACTCCAGCTCATGTCCACCCTGAACCTCGGTCTATTACCGTCTACGGCTGGCTCCTCTGAAGAAAGCCTCCTGGGACTTTCTGAGCAGATAAAATATGGGATACAGTACACTTTCTAAGCCTGGCAGTGTTTCATTTTCATTCATTTAGCGACTGTGGCTCTCCTACGGCTTGGAAAAATATGAACACAATGACAATTTATCATTTGGCTGTAAGTGCTTAGTGCTCAAAAAACAACAATTACACCAAATTTATATAAATATCCTGTTACAAATATTGAGTAAGAGCCAGAAACAAAAAACAAAAAAAACAAAAATCCCACTGTTCTACACTATTGACTCTTTGCAGAACAGCAGGGACAACCTGCCCTGGCACCTTTATTGTTTTTTTCTTTGTTCCCATGAACGATGCAGATTAATTGCTGCAAACAAACCCGAGGTCTTTATGACTTCGTTTAGGTCAGTTTAAATAAGACGCAGCCCACGTCAGATGTCTGTCAAGCCTGGCTGGCTCAGGTAGCGGGTAGCAACCCATTCTTTTGTTGCAGGTATTTGGTGATCATGTGGTGCTGGATGAACACCACAGAAGAAAAATGCATTCCCTGAGACTGTACAGTGCAGGGAATAAAACTGCTGCTGTATTTTTCCAAAGCTCTGTTTTTTGTTTTTAAATACACTGCTGCAGGTGAGGGTGTTTCCTCTTGTTTTATGACTGTTTGAGTCAACCAACCCAGGTCTCATTAACTTTTGATGTTTTATGTTTAGGGGGGTAGAGCTTGTCTATCTTTAGTGTCCTTCTAAATTAGTCATTGTGAAAGTTAAACTTTGCAATCAAGAGAACATTTAAGATTATGTTCAGAGTGCTGAATCCATAAAAATGACTACAATTCTCTCATCATTGTAGAGTTATGAATATCTGAAGATTCATCCTTGTTCTTACCGGTGTATAGCTGTGCACACTGCCCACGCTGTTGAGATTGACAGAGGCCAGACTCTGATCAGACAGGCTGTTGTTAAGGCTGCTTCTTGGACTATCACTCCCTTCCTGGTCTGTGTTGTACAACGCCACCTGAAACACATACACATGTGCATTAGCCTTCATTTCTTAAAAACAACCACACAAATAAATGCACTCTTACTGTCAGCATTCCTTGAAGAACATTGGTGTGAAAGGTAATGTTGCTGTGCAGTTTAATGATATTAGAAGTGTGAATGTGAAGCCAGCAGATGTGTGTGTGCTGCATGCAACAGCATGTCATAATTGCAGAATAGTTTTTCGTTTTACTGCGTGTGTGTGTTAATGTGTGTGTGTGTGTGTGTGTGTGTGCGCGAGAAAGAGAGGGAGAGAGAGAGAGAGCGAGACACAGGGTGCTGCTCAACACCCTCCACAGTCACTAAGGGGTTCCATCTGAATGTGTTAAGGGGTCTGGAGACAGCTGAGACATTCCCATCACTAAAGGTCATGCTACTGGCGATGTCAGCCACATCTGCTCACCAAGCGCAAATCCGTTTGGGACAGCTAACAAAGAATTTCAGTGCAGCCGAGACACTGACCTTTCAATGTAGGAGCGAAACTAGCCGAGGCACTTCAGGACGACAATCTTAATTATCGTCTAACAAGGTTTAGTCCTCCCGCCATTCCCCAAATAAAGTGTGCCGTCAGACAATTAAGACAGCAGTAAGAAGAATAATCCAGATAATGAATATAATGACACCCACAGAGACCATCCCATGTGCTGAGTTTTGTTTGGTGAGAAAGGAATGGCAGTAATGCGCTGGTGGTGTTGCAGTGGAAGAAGGCATGGCATTCTCAGATTTGTGTGTGCCTGCCCATGTGTGAGTGCAGCATGGTGGCTTCTGCTCATCACTGCTGCTCAACAGAGTGGGCTCTGTGCTGAGCACAATGAAACAGCATTTGTAGTAGCCTTCAGGCGGGCAGATTGGCCCGGCCTTGTGCAGCACCCTGCCTCTCAGTAACAGCAGCAATGGACTGAAGCCTCTTGTCTTTCTGTTGAGCCACAGCGTGGCACCACAGCAGCCCCAAGGAGGTGAGGAAATTCAGGCAGCCCTGACCAGCCTTCTCTTCTCTGACTGATTGGCCGGCTGACTAATATGTTGGTGCGAATCCAGAGCACAGAGCAAGAGCTTCAGATCATATTAAGCCTTTAATATGGAGCTTGGCTTCTGCACTGATAGAATGAGATAGAAACAGTGCAATTTAAAAAAAAACAAAAAACCAACACAACTGAACAGCGCAAATGCTGAATCCAGAGAACACTGTTAGAGGAAGAGGGGTGAGGCAGAGGGAGAGGACAACAGGGGGGTGGTAAGAGAAGCTCATTAGGCAACTCTAGCCTTCTTCCACTCAGTGTGGGCCTGGCTCCAGCGTTCATTAGCGCAAAAGGGAACTCAATGAGCAGCTAAGACTGAAGGCTTAAGCATGTCTACAAAATCAGCCCTACAATGCTAATCAAAAACAGTGTGCCACAGATATATAAATGTTATGTGTAATGAAGTCATAAAACAAGCGTTTAGCCTTAAGTCTCTCACCAAAATCTATTTTTACACCATTCAACCATAAAGTGCGATGATTTCAAAAACCTCACTGTTGTGTGGTTTACCCAGACCTCCCCACCCAACACCAAGTCCTCTGAGTGAAGACGCCTACTCAAACACGCACCATCGCAGGCTAACACCCAGTCGTGTCTCACCCACATACATAGAAGCATGTAACATATAATAGATATACATTGCTACAGCAACGGACGTGCACAAAGGTAGAACAACACACATAAACACAGAGAGGCCGAGGCAAGCGTGTTCATACAGGCAGGAGCAGCTCCACAGTAAAAACTGTGTACGGCTAGCAGGCAAGCGAGTCAGAGTTCTATTCTTAGCAGTGAATTAAGTAAAAAGCCAGAGGTGTCTTTTACATGGGGGCCTAATCTGGCGCATGAGACATGGATTATGAAATCAAAGCCCAGGTGTCTCCAACAATGTCAGCCAATGTTCGGCACAATTCCTGCACGCAGGATCGCACAGACACACAGTGACAGAGGAAGAGACACAAAAAGGGTATGAGATGCATGAAGGAGATGTGAGGAGAACTATTCATTAGCAAGCATATTTCCAACATTCTGCCCCTGCCCCCTCTCCATCATCCACACTTTAGTGCCAAAGTTTTGTCTTTCTAATGCCAGTGTTTAGGATAATCTCAGAACACAATCTTTAGTGGGGGGCAAAGAAAAGCCTGAGTCTGTGTGAGAAAGACACCTGAGCGAGGGAGAGAGGGAGAGAGAGAGAGAGAGAGTGTGTACAATTGTGTGAGGAATGTCAGACAGAAGATTCTTGCTGGTTCAGTAGTCGTCCTGCCAGCTTCTCCCATTGGTCTACGTGATAAGGCGGGAATATGAGGGAAAGAGACTAGAATAGAAAGAGAGAGAGGGGAGAAAAAAAAACAGAGGGAATTCCTGTGGCTTGGCACGCTGCACCGAAAGAGGCGTGGCCTGTCGTGTGTTTACAGTGTAAGACAGTGAGAAACAAGCTCTCTCTGAGGACTTCAGGCCTCAGATCTGTTGGTATTGCGCTTTGTCTTCTCCTCATTTTACCGCCATAACACTTTTTGTCACAATCAAATGAACAAAAGAAGCCAAAACTTCCTTGAAATCGCTAAGCTGATGTTTTGGTTTTTTTTGTGTCATTTTTATGCGTGTCGGTTATTACACGTCTAAGTTATTTGGCTGGAGGTATTTGATGGCAGGGATCCAGACTTAACTGTCAGTTCTTAACATTAGGGCCTTATTATGCAGCAGCTGGTGGTGGAGATCGGTGGAAAGTGCTTGTCTGTAGTAATCAAACGGGAAAACAGTCATCTGTCTCCACACTTTGGCCAATGAATCTGTCTGATACAGAAACAGCCCCTAGGTAGTTGTCACCGACACGCTACTTAAAACAAGCAGAAACGCTCTGTAACATAAATGTGCATGCATAAAAGTTACAGCACACGCAGACATATGCTCAGACTTTTGCCTTTAACTCGAAACGTAAGAGCCTCTGTCATACAAGCACTAACTGATCTTTTCTGTGAACACCCCTGTTCATGTTAAACCACATTTTTTTGTAATGCTTGCAGCAAATGAATAAGCGACTCTTGTAGGCTTTTTAAAAGTACTCCTGAGAGCTGCCCCCACTGGGCTCAGAGGATGAGAGCTTAAGGTTAAAAAGCCTATTTAAATTTCAGAGTGAGCAGCACACTCAGAGCTAACAGCTAGCAGTCCCTGTAGCTTTGCTCTATGATGTACAAGTGTTTCCATGTTTTCATGGATACTAAAAAAAAAAAAAAAAAAAAAAAAAAAAAGGAAAGACACGCAGAG
>VOQK01004209.1:43131-53193 GCA_015052645.1 Benitochromis conjunctus | reverse complement strand
ATGCTGATTATGTTTTTAATGACTGCCGACAAAAACCACAAAGCAAAAGTAAAACTGCTTTTTTCACTTTACCAACCTCAAAGTCCTGGTCAGACAGGTAGAGCTCCAGGCAGAGTGGGTCGACTCCCTCTGGCAGCGGCCGGGCCTGCAGCTGAGCCAGAGGGAAGGTGTTCTGACAGAGCTGGGCCAACACGTCCTCCACCAGGATGATCTGGTTACACACCTCCGCCTCCTGCAACCACAACAGTGCGTGCACAGACTCCTTTGTAGTAATTGTGAGAAACCGCTTTGTATCAGTGTGCAAGGAAAAATATAGCATAATCTAAATATTAATCACTTTTCCACTTTGGATGAGTGTATATAAAAAGGAGGTGCAGGAAGAAAGGAAGATTTATTTATTTAATTTTTAAGATTTATTTAATTTTTAAAAAAGATGTCTTAAAAGAAGGATGAAGGGAGTCAGAATAGCTTTTTTCTGATATGAAACTGAACTGAGGGGGCGCACCAAGGCTGAGTATAAAGTAAATATGAATGACTTTGAACATGAATATGGAAAGCTACTGCAATGAAGTCCAAGAGAAAAAGTATAGCATAACAATATAACCCATATGCCTTGCTCACTTTCTCTGTAATCTCAGCCACGTCCTCTCTGTGCTCCCAGCTGGGAAACATGTTGGTGAAGGTGAGCGGCTCCAGGCCGGCGTGGATCAGGTACGACTTCTGAGGCTTTTTCTCGTTCCTCTCTGCAGGAGAAAATCAGCACAAACAAACAAATGCCAGCAATTCCATTTAATCGTCCAGGGAGTGATTCAAAAACCAAAGTGCAAACGTTTTCCATTCTTTCAGCTGATGTAATGCTGCAGTTTTCATGAACCTAGTGAGACTTTTTCACACATGCAAAATGACAATGCCAACATAATGCACAGTACCATCTGGGTTGCAAAGTAAACACATTTCACAGAGAAACCGTGGCGGGAAGATAAGGCTGAACAAGATTAGCTACACTTTCTTTCTGATCCAGTAACTGGATATTAAATTCTTGAACCCAAACATCAGTCAAATTACTGCCCCTTCTATCATGAGGTTCTCATTAAATTACACATTAACCTTTTCAAATTAACCTTTTCCTAATGTTTATTTTCTGCTTTTAAAGGTTCGGGGGAAATATCCACAGAACTATTTTCAACAGTTGGATGTTTTCCTCACGTTTGCAGTACTGCAGCACAGTCTCCATCGCGCACTTCCTGTCTGCATCCCAGCGGATATGAGCAGAGCCAGTCCTCTCGCTGTCCTGAGGCCACCAGCCCTGCCACAGGTAAACCTCATGGAAGTTATCCACCAGGAACAAAGCTGTGCCGGAGATATAAGATACAGTAAGAAATGTGCAGTGTAATGTGCATACTGCATGTTCTGGATTTGTAATTATAACATTTTAAAGTGTTTGTTTTTCTCCCCCAAATGACCCTTTAAATCTGTGCGAGCATCAGGGTGAGGATAAAAAAGACACTGAGATCAGAAAGCGTGTCTTTCATTTTGCAAAAACTCAGTTCCTTAATAACATCTCTTTATCTTGTTTTTGCGAGGATGTGAGAAAGAGATGTTGGGATGACGCTATTTTTATATTCTCACTCTCTCTGGCATAATCTTGGATAGATATGACTGATCTAATTCCAAAAACAGCTCTAACTGATGTAAATAAATAATGTATTAGGAGTGGGGAGACTGAATCATCACACGTCTTCTACATGTTCAGGTTGTAGAAATGTACATAGGTGTATATTTTACTCAAATGACACAAGATGAAACTACGTGAAAAGAAAAACAACCTTTGAGCTGAGCTGATGAACATGAATACTCCTGACAACATTAGAGCTCCCACAGAACAGTTTACGCATGTGTTTTGTCTACAAATAATTCAACATAATTAAAATATAACTGTTTTCATAACAGCTCAGCTGCTCTTTTTATTCCCCAGCAGTCAATAAAAACATCGGTCTTCATTCACAAACAGTGTGTTCTCACAAATCTGTTTTTAAACTGTGCAGACGAACGAATGACGCACAAATCCCGAATCGTCCAAAAAAAGAACAGTCATGAATCGTGGAAATGAATAAAGAATTAAGGCATGGCTGCTTTACAAAACATAAATGTGCATACATCAGATAGACATGCTTCACCACTTTTTCTACCTCTAGGAAAATGTGTTCCCTATATACGATCACTGGACACTCCAGATTTGTTGGCATGTGTTGTGAATCAGATTGTTTTTTTTCTTTGCAAAAAGTGCGTTTGCATGCACATATTAGTAAATGAGGTGAATGGTATGTGTAGTTTAAACACTCATGTTTCCTCACTCAAAGCTCGTGGAGCGAGGATGAATGGAAGCCTGAGTTAGAAGAAAGTAAATCCCCACCCGCACAGCGTTTGTGTCCCAGCCTCACCAGGTTGAGGTGCGTTATACAGATCTTCCTGCAGGAAGGGCAGCGAGCTGACCGGGTCTGGAGCTCTGGACGGGTGGAAAAACTCATTTGCTACAAAATCTCCAGATGTGCTGCTCAGCTGGAAGAGCCGTGGTGTGAAGTTGAATTTTCCTGGATCTGACAAACAACAAGATACATCATCCTTCCTCAGATGACAACCAGTGTAGGTGTGGAGAGCTTTAGACTACACCTCACCATTTAATATTTTGTTAAACATTGGAAAAAAAATCAAACCTTTTATTTCTGATTTTATTTTTATATTTTTGATAAACAATTGTTGTAATTCCTAAAAAGAAAAAATACTGCAGTTTGTGAAGTAATATTCTAAAATCTTATATTGTAGAGTAAAGAGCAAAGAGTCAACAGCCATTCCCAAAATCAAGAATCCTGCGAGCCACTTAAAAACCCCAAAAATCCCATGAAACCCACCCATTCTCAAATCTTCTAATCAAAACAGAAGAGATAGCGATGGATTTCTTTGAAATTTTAATAAAAAAAAACCCAAAACAAAACAAAAAAAAAAAACCACAGGCTGTTCACTATGAACTGCTAATGCTACCCACTCATATGGATAGTCACATTGGCCTCGTGTTGTAGCCAATGTATGATCAACCTGCCACTGGGACACACACTTCAATGCATGAGCATAAAATTTAGGTCAGACTAATATGCGTAATAACACAAACTAACTGTCTTTTATTACGCATTGAGCACATTGAGGCTTGAGTTGGTATATAAGTCAAATTAAATTGAACTAAATTGTTATTAAGCCATCATAAGGGCTTTTATTTTGACCTACAGATAATATAGTCATGCACTTTATTGTGAAATGCACAAGAATGCAAAAGAGCAATTTTACTGTGTGGTAGTAAGTCCGCGGTATGAATTTTAAGTCCTAAAACATATTGTATGTATCGAATTCATACTGTGTACTACATGAGATATTTTTAAGTTTCCTAGAAATTATATCAGTTACTATTACAGTTACTGCTGCAGCAGCGTGGCAATGGTAGTAACAGTGAAGGTAGGAAGCAACCATGGTGTTATAACAACGGTCATTTTTAAACAAATTTCAAACAAGCAGAGTCTATGATGTCAACATATACACTGAATACACAACACTGTTTCCTGTACCTTGCAGCATGCAGTCATAGGCTTTCCTGTCTTTTCTCCCCAGAGCCTCCCAGAAGCCCGGAGGCTCCACTCCCTCATCGCACTCATGGATGGTCACTTTGCTGCTGCTGTGGAGGCCTGCTTCCAGAGGACACCTGAAAGCAGCAAAAGGAAGAAATGACATTCAATTCACAGATGAGAGTGTAAAACGAGGAAACACTAGCTTTGCTCTGTCCTTATAGACACTTACTGCTCCTTGATCTTAATAGCGGCCGTGTTTCCAACACTGCGGGTGTGCAGCTGCGTTTTGCAGCCGTGCCACAGGTAGATGATGGCCTTGTTGATGTTGAGCAGGATCATGGAGGCTCTAGAGCGAAGGCTGCTGCAGTGACAAGCCACCTCCAGCAGGTGGCCCTCCACCGGCACTTCACCACGGACACAGTAGAGACGCCACTCACCTGATTAGAGCAGGTAAGCGTGAGTGACAGGAAGAGATTTAATCCTTAATCAGCAATCCAACATAAATCATATTATAACAACAATAATTTATTTTCTTTATTTAACACCAGTTTTTTAAGAAAAAAAAGGCACAATTCAATTTAAATTACGATTTTAAAAAATATGTTCAGATACAACTTTAATTGTGGTGTTTAATGGCTGTACAAAGGTTTTAATATGGAAAGATTGAGCAGATAATGTTTTAAAGTTAGTTTTTTTTTCCTTCTATTTTTTTCTAAATGGAGCCTAAAACACAAAAAATATCCAGGAACAAATGTGATGTATGAAAGTGAAGAATAAAACATATGTCAAAATTACTCTGGGTGTTCTCCTCCTCCTCCTCCCTCTTGCCAGCGTGCACGATCATTCCTCCATTGAAGCATTGCAGGAAACACGCCGGCTCCTTTCCTTGCTGCACCTGCACCTGTAAAACACAGGGGTCAAAGTCAGCTGGCTATTTTTGAGGCAGATACTGGTCATAAAGAATAGAATACTCTGCTAGCTTAAATAAAATATAACTGTGTTAAAGTCAAGAGTACAAACATATGCCCACTGTTCATCTTTCTGTACGTGTGCACGTTCTAAGGAGAACATTGTGCGAAACCTTCATTGTTGGCCATCTTAAAGCCATCGTAATCTACCGTGATGCACGATTCAATGGAAAACGGCTAGTGTGTTACTTCAGTAACATTTCATAACATCATCCTTCACTGGAGAGCTGACTGATAATATGTTTTTAAACACTGGCTGTTAATAAGCCTTGTCTCGTGTACCTGTGCCCCTCTCTCCTCGTCCAGCTCCACCGTCATCAGTGCTGACGTACCCTTCTCGCTGACAGTGGAGTGTCGCCCCTGCCAGAAGAAGTAGCAGCATTTCTCCTTCCCTGGCCCGCTGCTCCTTGCCTCTGGGTTCTGCCTGCGACCAACTGGGACCAAAAAACAGAAACAGACATCAAAAGAATCAATAAACAACTCTGAAACTACTCCTTTCACTACACAACAAAAATCTCTTTTTGAGTGACGTGCCGTTGTAATGAATTATCAGAGCTCACATCTTATAATTTGCTGCGCTGAATGTCAATTTGTTTATGAAAGATTAAATTCAGCTACCTGTTTGTGTGTCATAAGGTACAAAAATGCAAAATGTCAAGTAGATAATTTTTACCATGTCAGAATATGACTAGGGACCAACCTGAGGTGCTGACCATGTACTTCCACTTGACCACATAGGCGTCCCCCTCGTGGAACTGGCCTATGCTCTGGCGTGGCAGACGGCTATAATCAAACTCCAGGATGTGCCAAACGTCCACAGAAACTGTGACGATCTCCTGAGTCCTCATGGAGTCCTCTGTTTCCACTGGACCGTGGCCACGCCCGACATTCACCCCATCCAAAATCATGGAAACTGACGACTGCAGGACGGGCAGCATTAGGGTGGCATCGTAAGGCCGGCACTCTCGCCTTGGAGCCTCCTAGGAGAAGGATTACAGACAGGATTAGAATCAAATGAAATGTTAAGACGTGGTAGTGAAAACTGAGCCAACAGGCAAAATAAGGCACGTTGACGCACTAATGCTTCATACAGCATCTAACCAAAGGCATATGCGCTCTAATTCTTGGTCCCAGTCCCAATTGTTCCTGACAAAGTGAACTGAGCCTGACTGAGGCAGTGCAACAAATAAACAGATGGTGAGATACATGAGATATATGAAGCTGATGTGGATAATCTCTGGAATAAAGCTATTTATCCTCATACAACAAGAGCCTGATTTGCACCTTCTGCTCAGGTACAAGCTCGCAGCCTTCCTTTGGTGTTGGGGACTTTACTTCAGTCCAATCGATGAACTTCTCCTTATATAAGATTGTCTCATTGTGCTCTGTCAGCCTGCCGAATATTGCCCAGTCGGGACGTCCCTGGCCCTTCCTGTGGAGAAGAGCGTGATAAACAAAGAGGAAAAGGATGTTAAACTTCATGAAATGAAACACCTTTTAAAACAAGAAATAAAGTTGATCATTTTGGGACACTAAGCTGTTTTGTTGTTCACTCGAGGCCAGAAGGAAAAATGTGAAGCAGGCATGTGAATTCTCACCTGGGTATGAGTTTGTTGCAGCCTCCAGGGTCCAGAGGGTTGACGTCACAGCACGTGTAGTCAAACGTCCCGTTCCACAGGTGTTTAGCCAGCTGGAAGGCCACCTTCCTTTGGGCCAGAGTCACCTCTTTACCATGCCACACATACACCTCACTGCCAAAATCAAACACCAACACCTGCAGCACACAAAGCACAACAACCACAGACACCCAGTCAGCACTGCTTCATGCTAAATAAATCCCTTTCAAGTTACATATGGACAAAATCATCTATATTATGTGCAATAACACATGTACTGTTGTTACATAAATCCCAGATTTAAGACAATCACTGCAAACATGTTGTGTCAACCTCAGGTCCTAAAAAAAATTAAGCCACAGCAGAAAAAGCAGAAACGGCAGAAATTACAATTGTTCGAGTGGCCACTTAAGGTTGTTTTCTAAAATGATTCAGTCCCCACAGACTACCACTTAAGAGAAATACGTTTACAGCTTGACACGAGGAGCAGTTTTGGTCTGAAGCTAATTTCCCCTTTATAACATGTGGATGGCAGATTAGTCTTATACATAGCTCCCCACAGTAAATTTTACTAAAGCTTAAAGTTTGCATTTTGAGGAGCATGAACTGGATTTCTCATATGAATTTTCCCCTTTTTAAGCATTTTAATGGAAAAATCTAGCAGATTATATGGTCTGCTGTTTGCTGTAGACCAAGGATGTCAAAATCCTTTCATATCGAGGGCCACATACAGCCCACTTTGATCATAAGTGGGCCAGACCAGTGACGCTACTAAAACCCTTTTCTGTGATTTAATTGTTTATTTTTTACATGATTGCTTTGGCGCAGTATGAATAGATGTGGTAGAAAATATGTTAACTTATGCTGAAAATACAGTTAAAAGTCTAAAATAAATGATGGCCTCCTTCACATTTTCCAAAGCTGCCCAGTGGGCTGGATTAGACCTTTGACCTTCATCTATAGCTCTGCTTCTCACTGGAGTCAAACCTGTATTTTTCCATCTAATTTCTTCCATGTAATATTTCCCTTCTGAAATACAGTGGTTTGCATTCTCGTGTGACACAGGGGACAGAAATGCTGAAAAGTGTCCCGTTCACATGCAAACCAAAAATAAAGCTAAACTGCACCGGTGATGAAATGCTATTTCCTCTCCGTTCATCAAATCTTTCCAAGTTCAGAAAATGAAATTGTGAAATTCTGCAGAAAAATGAAAAGAAGCTATCAAAATTATAATGAGGCTTTTATATGTCACCTCCTTGGATGTCAGGAGGGAGCTGCGTGGGACCTTCCCCCACTCATCATCATCAGGAACCAGCTTATCATCCTGCAGTCTGAAAATACAGTTGGTTTCCACAATGGCATTCTCAAACTGCTCGTCCTCCTCTGGTGGCCCCGCCGCTACAATTAGACACAGTAACCGAAAATGGTAAGATATTATCAACACAGGTGTGCGCAGTGGTTCAAACACACAGACAAAAGCTTATGTCTTACACTGATACGCCATCTGTCCACCGAGGATTGTCCAGAACTCCTGAGTATCTGGACTCTGTGGGTTCACCCCTTCTTCGATGGTCTGCACCTGGTTCGCCCTGCAGCCCATGTCCTTATTTGTCTGGATGAATGTGGCCAAATCGTTTGCCTGCATTCATGAAATAAAAATCCTCTTATCAGCCTTTAAATATGATAGATTTCAGTTTCGTGGGCTAGGTTCTGTGTGAATCTGCATGCATAGAAGTAAACATGGAGGCCAGTGAAGTATTTGTAAACAGATGACAAAGAGGAAACGTTTTAATTCTGTGTGTGGATGTGGCATCTGAGCCTGGAGCGGTGTGGATGTGACGTGAATGGTTTCCCTGAAAGATTTTCACTCACTTTTAAAGATTACTGTCAGCATCTCTTAACTTAACAAGGCTCTAGCAGAGACGCGACGTTCTGTTCGCTCATCTCCCCGAGACGGAGTTGAGTTATATTGGTGACAACTGGAGTGTCAAATTTTGTGTTACTGTTCAAACTGAGGTCAAATTTAAGTGAAAAAAAAATCAGACCTGTATTTAACTTCGTACCACATACAGAAGCTGTGTCGATAATAATAAAAAAAGACTAGTGATGTGATTTGCTGTTTACATTGTCAAGAACAAAGTAGATCTCAGTCGAATATAAAGAGTAAATGTAGCCACAGCCTCACTATGATGTTGATGTAGCCAACTAATAAATTTAGCTTCTTGATTAATCCATTCATACCCTTCAGAGGTAAGAGGTGAAACTTCATAAGAATGTCAAATATTAAAGACAACAACAACAAAAGTCATACTAAAGAGATTTGGCCTGTTTCTAGGCTGTTCGCGCATAAAATCATAATAAAGTGTGTAAAAATCGCAGAAAAGGAAAACAAATGTTTATTAAAAACTGTCTAGACGGACGTCCTTTGGGAAAATGGAGAGGCTGAAAACATGTGTTTGATGAGGAGCACAGATGGGCATATGTGCCAGCGTGTGTGTGCGCAGAGAATGAAAATCAGTGGTTGAATAATCAATGAATCATCTTTGTTCAAACACCAGTATGGCTACGGTAGCTCTGACCACACCAGACAGAGTGGTAACACTCACCTTTGCCTTCTCAATAACGTTTGAAAACTCTCCCATCCAAACAAAGCAGTGCTCTGGAGTGACCAACAGGAAACAATCCCCGCTGTTCAGAGACGACGCTCTGGGCTCCACTAGTCTGGTCTGAACATGACGACGACCTGCAAGAAATGTAAAGCCACTTTAATTCATTTTCTCGATAGATTTATCATAGATGTTCTGCTCAAGTCAAAACTTGTGCAGAGCCTATTTCACAAGGACACATGGCTAAAATGACAATTTGAGTGACCTTTGTTTTCTTATTGGTGGATTGTCACAGGAGCAAAAGCCTGACTACACACTGAGATAACCAAGTCAGCATCTGAAAAACAGACTTATTATTCACAGATAGCTCTGTTCAGTTTTTAATTTATAATTATTATCATCTAAAAACTTAAGTAAATAAAAACAACTAAGTAAAGACAAACATTTGCTTTTTAAGCACAGTTATTAATCAGATTATTTCTTAACTTTGAATTTCCAACCTGTTTCAGTATAGAAAATGAAGTAGTACAAGTAGATATTCCTTTAAATTGTGTATTTAATATCTGTTTTTCGTTACCAAACAATACATGCAATGATGTTGATGTGTCATCATCAAAATGCAGAATTTTAAAACAGTTTTACAGCCTTGAAAAATAAAAGATTCTGTTTTTTATATGGCAATTTTCTCTTTTGCTTGTTGCTATACACACAAAACTCACTATTTTATAATAATTGTTATATTTATTTGGGGCATGGCTACATTTAAGTTTATTGAGGCTACCAACCTAGGTGCCTACAGCAAGATGTCTGCTAGGCTTCACCACCTCATGTTCAAATCACTGAACTGGATAGTGTGAAACATTAGGGGTGTGGTTGCCACAGCAGGTGGTCGTGCTGACACAGCTGAGAGCTATCTGCTAATTTAACCCTCTCAGTGCCTTTTGGAGCCTTATTAATGCAATTACATTCAATTGTGGCAATTGCAGAAATTTCAATGGAAGTCTAAGATTTATTAGGCTGCTACTCACCACTAATGAGCAGATTCCCGTGTTTGTGACACACTCCTACACAGTTTGTGGATGCAGCTTGCTACTGTTATCAAATAACTTTGCTGTCTGGCTTTCTGGGACCAAAAAAAAACCTAAACAATATGACTTTCATATAGAAAACTAACTACAGTATGAACCTAAACATTAACAGCCAGTTTCCGAAAACAAAAGGTAGTTTTGGCTGCTCCCTTTTTTCCCAAGGGGATGGA
>VOQK01004209.1:9669-36124 GCA_015052645.1 Benitochromis conjunctus | reverse complement strand
CTCCCACCTCCATAGATATGAAAGGGTTAACCACACCGATATACGACACTGAAGGACAGACAGTCTCATCATGCGTAACACTACGGTGTTAGCAAGCTTTGGCTTTTTTGACTCAGCCAGCAGAAACACAATCAAAATCGGATCTTTGCTGGCATTTAATTTTACACCTCGTAAAGAGCCGAGCTCTGAGTGGATTCTGAACTTGTGAATGAAATCTAAGTTCAGTAATAGCTGCAGTGTTGCTAGGCTTCAAGCTTCAATGCATGATTTTCTTCATGAATTTTCATTCACCTAAATGATCTCAGTCACGGTCATGTTTACCATTGTTTGTATTACATGTTTTACAGCAGAGCCTTTGAAGGTATTTATATTCAGAAAAATATAGAAGTGTCAGGTCTTTTGGTTACACCGCACTTATTTCATTTATGTAAAAACATGTTGTTGTATGGTTACTGAAACAATTTCACTCTGCAGCCTCTGACTGATTTCTGTAAAGCTGAAATAAAGTTGAGCCTGTGTTCTGATTCATGTCACTGTGAGAGCTTTTGCAGTTCTTCTTATCTTATAAATGGATGAGATGCAGTTTTGTGAATTAAGTCAAAGCCAGATTTGTTTGGCACTATGTTCCAAGGACGTTTTCAGAGGTCAGGCCTTTTTCTCTATGCTTATCATTTTGAGCTGACCATTATTAGACGCTCAGCATAACGGCAAAGATGGCAGCAATAGACTTCATAAAAGTTTCAGCTGTGTGGTGGCTGACATATCAACTCGTTAATTTTGTAATGATGTAGGTAAGTGCAAATATCATTTTTTTCTGATACATGTATTAGCATGGAACTTGTTCTCTGCTGAGATGAGTCAGAGAGCACAATCGTGCTGACATTTAATGATGTTGTGTAACTTTGGACGTAAGTAGCTGAAGTGTAAATTGTCTGGAAAAAAAGCCTTTTATACCAGATACTGTTTCTCAAATATTAGCATGTATTTTTCTGCAAAATAGCTACCCAAATAACCGCACCGAGGGATTAACACCATAGGGTGAGACTTGCTTCTGAGATAATTTTGTCCTTATGAGGAGGAGCACCTTCATGAGACAACAAATCTTCTGGAATTTTGGCATTGAATACTAATTTGCATTTGGGGGTTGTTTTGGACATTTTAATTATATCCTCTACATCTGCTTATTTCCCTCTGCTTTTACATCTACAGCAAATCTAATACAAGTAAATTTGCACTAGATAAAACCTTTATCTGTCACTCACCTCTCCTTGATGGACATTTGTTTGCTGGACATGCCGTCAGACAGCTGGTCTCCGGACTCTGTGGGGGACAGCAGGTCCCCAGAATGAACAATGTCTCTGCCAAAGTCCTCGATGTGGTCCAGGGGCAGGGACTGGGACTTGACGAGCACCTGGGGCAAGGACTGAGGTTTGGGGGGGGTCTGTGGAGGCACCTGGGGTTTGAGCTGAGGCTGCGGTGCTGTCTGATGGTAAGGCTTAGGGAGAGGTTGGACGAATCCCTGAGGCTTGGGCTGGGTTTGCGGTGAGTGATTCAAAGGTTTGGGATATGTTGGTGGGGCCTGGGAGTATGGCTGGGGCTGGATGTGTGACGGAGGTTTGGGTTGGTTTGGAGGAGACTGCTGTGTGAAAGGTTTAGGGAGGGTCTGAGGAGGCTGAATGACAGTCTTCTGCTGCTGCTGCTGGCTGCTTGAAACGTGAGACACAGTCCTAGATGACACTTTAGCTATCAGCGGCCTCAGTGGAGCAGGATGATCCTGCACATCTAGGAGAAAAACAGAATGCAATAGTGTATTTTAACTGGGGAAAACACCAGATATTTACATAAAAGATTATGTGCCACAAGCCTTCCATCAAAAACGTGTTGAAAAAATGTTTAAAATATAACTTTTCCAGATGTGAAAATACATCCCACTGTGATTACATTTGTTTGAAATCTGAAAGGAAACCTCGTCCTTTATTTATTGGGTTAAATTCAAATCTTTTCAACAGCCTCAAAAACAACATTACACCTTTCATCTTTTCAGACTTCTACATTGCCAGATTGCATTTTCCAGCCAAAGTAAACATCCCCTGTTAAAACAATAAAGAATTAAAGCATTTCTATTTTCAACTTTTATATACAGTCTATGGTAAATGTAAAAAAAAGTTATGTGTTTTGAAATAAAAACACATTAGCATGGAAATGGATCCATGTGTTGCTAAACACAAAGATGAGGTTACCATATATCCGTTTGTGCAGCAACCGCCTGAAATGCATGCACGCACACGGGGAAAAGATTTTGTCGGATTTCAGTTTGAGCCACATAGTTGCAGACGTTAGAAGACACGTCCACCTCAATATATTGGGCAAAAGCATTTTTCCCCCAGTGAAACCATTAAAGAGGCACAGGCATTACACTGAAAAAACAATGTATTGGTACTCTGCCAGTTATATGGAAGATGAAGTTGTGAGCCACTTTTTGAATATGTTTTGTTGCTAGTGTGCTGTCCATGTTTTAGCCCACAGAAACATATCTGAGATGCACACAAACATCCTATGAATCACCTCAAAGCACAGATATGTGTGACATACTTCAAAGTGTGCACAAAGTTTTGAACATGGGTATCAGAGCTATTAAAAGTAGCTTAATTATTAATGTGAGCAGGTGACAAATGGCCCTTTGGGCAAACAAAACAGAAAAGCCTGATATGAGACTGCTAGCTCATTACACCCTCACTGTCACATCTGGAGCGAGACAAAGCTGAGAGGACACAAGAGTAAATCTATATGTATGTTGACTCAGCAGGGATTGCAGGAATAATATTACATGGGAAATATTTTTGAAAGCAGTACAGGATACCAGAGAGCCTCACTGCATTACAGTGCAGTTTTCTGTGTTGGTTTAAGAAAAATATCCACTATACTGATACAGAAAATGAAAATGGTGCATAGAAATCCACCAAAGCGTAGGAATTAAAGTGTGTGATGGTCAAGATTTCCTGGAGGCAGGAATCACAGATTATCCCAATTAATGCGTATTAAATATACCGTGGAGATACCTCACAGTACGGTGACAAACTCCAGCCACAATTAGAAGGACAACTACATAGTCGGGTTAACATGTGTCTTATTAAGGGCTTTTAGGCGTGTTGTGGTAATTCCCCAGTGAATCATGATAAGCTCGTATAAAGGATCTTACTATAGTGAAGATTTACTCATGCAGAAGTAAATAAGGCTATAGCCTGCAGACAAGCCTTCCATTGTGTCCCTCTTGTCCTCTACCTGCTTTATTTAAGTGCCCAACAATTGCTCTGCACTCTCTCATTGAGTGCTTTCATCTCTGCATGTACTGTTTGTGTGCATGCATGGGAAAGGACCACCCCTGGACACTCTGTGCATTAGTACATGAAAACAGGTCAGGCCTATTTTACTGTAGTATGTGCACAGCTAAGCCACAGGCGTAATGTGGTGCAAAGAGATGACAGCCCCTGTATAGGCCACGGCAGTGAGGAGAGACAGTTCAATATAAAAATCTGAGCTGATCAACAGCGTGTCAGGAAAGGGCTTCCTCTTTCCAGACAAAGGGAGCCACGAGGTAAATTCATGGAAAAATATGCTAATTAGATGCAGTCTCAGACGCCTCTCCCTCTCCTCTCTCTCTCTCTTTCTGTATCAGCCAAATCAAACACCCCCAGCTGGGACAAGTGTGTGTGCAGCCGGCAAAAACCAATCATGCGTGGGAGCATGCTGCATGAGACAATGAGGATAATGAGAGCAGCCCCTTCCCCAGACATTTCTTCTTCTGTCTTTTTGTCACTTCCGTTCTGTCTTTTCTTTTTTCTCTTTGCCCCTTCTCCTTTTATTTGTCTTTGTACATCCTACTCTCAAATCCCCCCTCCCCACTACCACCACCTGTCCCCCCCCCCAATCATCTCCATCTCTCTATGTTTAAATCAACAGAGCACAAGCTTCCTACCTGAGACCGGGCCACTGCCTCTCTCCTGCTCCTGTGTGGAGGAACTGTGAGCTGCTGCAGCCTCCCTCAGGTAGCCTCCTTTTCCTCGTCCTCCTCCCTCTGCTCTGTCTCTGTTCTCGTGGGAGTCTCCGTCTGCGGCTCTCCAGCTGGGCAGAGACTCTGACTCGCCCCCCCACAAAGAGGGCTCGGCAAAGTGCTGAAGCCTGGGATGCTGCTGCCTGTCGTCTCTGTCCCTGTCGGGGGAGTGCCGCTTACCCTTAATGCTGCTGCCTTGGCCAGCTTCTCTGGCTCCTCCCTGCTGTCTTTGCCTCACCTCCTCCTCTTTTGGTGCTCTCCGGCTCTCCTCCTCCTGCCTGTGATCAGTTGAGGAGGTGGGAGCAGGAGGGGCCCCAAATTTCTCCCGGCTCTCAGGGAAGGGATGAGGGGAGGAGTTGAGCTCAGGCTCTGGGTGGCCTGGGTCCCTACTCTGGGTCATGGAGAAGTACTTCGGCGCCCTCTCCTGGTGAATGCTGGTGCTACTGAAAGCCTGTTGTTGGGCAGGGATGTAGGTGACGGCAGTGGACTTCTCTAAACGGAGACCATCATCATCACCAGCACTGCTGCCTGGCGCCTTGGTTACCGTGGCGACGGAGGCCTGGGAGGTGACAGCTGCCACCGATCGAACCAGGGAAGCTGACAGGGGCTCCAGTTTGATCTCACCAGTATTTTTCAGCTGCAAGAACAGGAGGAGTCGTGTGAGAAAGTTGGGACACAAAAGATGGAACAACAGAAGAGGTGAAGGGATCGATATGAAGCACAGAGGACGTGAATATAATTAAAGCAGAGAAATTATAGCTCAATGGAGGGATGGGTTGCAGAAAGTAGGCCTATGTGGATGTGATGATGAACATATAGACGATGATAGGTTGAGTAAAGTGGTATGACAAAGAGGCCAAAAGGTAGGGAAGAAACAGGCGGACTGCTGAGAGGAAGGAAAGCAGCAATCACAGCACAAATGAAGCCACAGCAGTACCTGTCATTCACACGATCACCTGATAATATACGTCTTAGCCACGTCAGTTACAACAGTCGTCCTACCTACGCATGGCTCGGTAATTTCCTTTTACTTATGTTCACGCTTCCATTTTTCTTAACCAGTGTGGCATCATGGAGTTATCAATGCAGTGTAGGGTCTTTACCTTACAATATAAAGCGCCACAACTGTTGTTGTGATTTGCAGTTGTATAAATAAAACTGACTTGAATTAAAATGCGTCTGAAATGCCTGAGTGACAAAAAGTTAATAAATAAAAACACCCTAATACTTTAAACAGCTGGCGCATGATGAGCTAAAAAATAAAGCTTGATTTTAAATGTGACACTTGCCACAAGCCAACCCTGCTGCTCCCTTAATCTATGGCCTAAGTACACACTTTACCGATAAGTTGATTACATTAGATTTGTATACACAGAGAGTGAACTCAACATGCTACAGTCTCAATCACTAGTTTCAAGTCCAGTTAATTTCATTTTGGTAATTACAGTCATGAAAGACAACAAAGGTGGTTTAAATATTTATGGAAATATGCAGTCATCAATAACACCAGACTACCACACACTGATTTTGTTTTCTTTTAATTCAAGGTGTTACCAAGTTTTGCACGCATTCAGTATCAGATCTATCCACATACTAAATCCACGGGTAAGCATTTCTTATACTACAGAAGTTACTTCAGGAATAAACAAACTAAAAAGCTCCATTTGCTTGCATTTGAATATCCCATGCTTGTTATGCAGGGAACAAGCATGTCCCAGAAGCAGCAACCATTACAAAAATAGCCACAGATGACAAACAAATCAACCTGAACTTTTACTTACATGCTGTTTTGCCAGAAGTACACACATCTAACACTGAGGCAACATACAATTCATTTTTAACCGACATCAAAAGCCACTAGGCACAAACACTGGTTTCTAGCAGGACCAGATCAGATCAGTCCTGGCGGGATTTTTTCAATGCAACCAATCATAAGCTCCACAAATGCAGCAGGGCTCTTACATGTTCCTCCTGACTGGTCTCTAAGTCATCATTGCACACCGCAGAGGTTACTGCCAGCTCATCTTCCTGTGTGGAAATCAGGTATTGACTATGACTCACTGCTGAGAACATGGTGGAGATAAAGTCGACCTTTTATAAAGAATCTCAGCGTGATGTCAGGTTATCTTTGTCAGAACATGCCGGGGAGGACTGCATTCATTTTTCTGCCTCACTAATATATACAGTATTATATATTATATAACAACATAAAATTCAGGGTAGCTCTGGAAACAACAACAATAATGACACAAATACACTGCTTGGACCAAGGTGTATTCTTGTGATAAAAGAAAGGCCTCCCATATGTGAACTTCTTGTCATTTGTGACATATAGAGGCCAGTAAAGTGCAAAATAAACTCTCAAAATAAACCACGTCAACTGTCCCTAAAGCACTGAGGCAAACTGGTTTGTGGTGCTCACTGCAGTCACTGGAAGTAACCTGAAGGTAAACTGTTTGCAGGTCTCTCACAAATCTTACAGCAAAGAAACTCTAGATGATCTATTGTTCATTCTAATTAAATTACACCTTTGTCTGCACATCAGTTATGCCTGAAAATTGTTAACGTCCTGAAGAATATCATTCATTTCATTTTTTCATTACTTATACAGTTTTATTGTTGTTAGTTGTAATTGTTCCCTTTGTTTGTTTTTAGCCAATTTTCTTCACTTTTCCTTGCACTTTTTGTTGAGCATTGACGTCTTTCCTGTTATTTCTTTCAGTCTCTTTTCTATGAACCTCTACCAATTTTTATGCTTTATTTTGTGCCTAATCCCTGTCAGTTTTGAATAAAACTAATCTAATTATAACATATGTATCGCACAGAACTTTGCTCATGAATGTTAGAAGAAGAGTAGAAGAACTAGTAGTAGTCGTTACCGGTCTTTATATATTGACACTGCAAAAGGTGAAATTATTGTACCTTCTCCACCTCTCCCTGGGTGATAGGTTGAGTCTGAAAACGAGCATTAGCTCTGCGTTGGCGGGTGTCCCCTCGAGTCCCTTCACCAGTCTTGCCTGTAGAATGGGCGAGGCGGTTGAACAGGGCCATTTTCTCAGACAAACTGAGCGTGGAAAGGTCTGGCTCCTCTGGGACACCTTCCTGGCCATTTGCCTCCACCCCTGCACTGGAAGTCTGAGCTGGTTTCTGGTGCTCCTGGCTTTCCCTGTCCTGCTCCTGGACTGTTGAGCCTGGCTGAGAGGAGCCCTGAATGCTGTGGTAGAGACAAAGGGATGTCAGTGAACAAGCAACTGGTGTAAATGAATAAATGTTTACTTTAAGCTGGGACATTTTTATACCACAGTGATATCTGCCTTTGACTTGAATACAGTGGAATTAAATGGCAAATTGTGGCGCTTAAAGACAATAACAAAAAAAAACATGATTACAGGCCTTCAAATTTGTTTTTTGATCATTTAACTACCTGCAGACCAGCATCTTTAAAGTCTGCTTTTTATATAGTTTATAAGTTTTTACTAGTGATGATGTGTTAAGGTAGTAAAACCTCACTTTAAGTCTCACCTTAAAAGAATATAAAAGAAAAGAACATGCAAATAACTGATGACTAAATGGCTCTGGCAGCTGTGTCAGATTACAATCACAGCAACAGAGACATAAGCAGATCAGTGCACAGATGACTGATAATCATATAATGCACCTGACTGTTTGCAGTAGTGTGCTGAGTAAAACCTGGCCTGGTAAACAAACTGCAAGACACGTGAGCTCGCGCTTTAACTGGCTCAACCTCTGACCTTTCTGATGACATGCAACCTTTTCCTTCACCGAGGTTCGACACCTGCATGTGAAAAGCACTGCAAGAAATGATGCTCGGAAACTGAACGTGGAAAGTTCTGAATGAGTTATTGTGTAAGCAGTGTCTTCTGTCCCCTATAAGGTGCACACAGCTAGGAAACAGGACATGAGGGGGGCAGAAATAACAAGGTAAGGCGAGCTGGATGAGCACATCAGCAGTGCAACCAGGAGAGGGAGACAGAGATTTATTAACTGCAAACAACATGGCAAATTAAATAGAGAAGGGCAGTTAGAAACTAGGTGTGGTGGTGGGTTTTAGTTTTATTTAGAGCGCAAACATCATGCAGATCTCTCTCATTCATGTTTATGGATGTCATACAATGGAGGGATTTGCTTGAAAAAAGGTTTTTTTTGGACCTGTTAACTCTTAATTGGTTTAGGTGATGTTCTTCTAGATGTCTGTTTAAAAAAATTTGTCTATTCAGTTACTTTCAGGTTTATTTCATAAGTATACTTTCCCTTGTGTGTCTCACGTTGTCCTTGTTTTTGGTTTCCATCATGTTGTTCATGTGCAGCTTTCCGGGCTTTTTACTCTATTGTGTTCTTAAATCTCGTTCACTTGCTGGACCTTCAGTTGACGTTCTCTTCTTAACTTGATTTGAGACTTATCCAGAAAAGCTCAGTAGCATGTTTTATTGCCATTTTTCTCCTAATGTCTCATTAAAGTCCATTTGTATTTCACTACCTGCGTCCGACGTTTCCTGCTTTTGGACTGTTTTATGAAAGAACGCCACCCAAAAAAACAATGAATCAGTAAATTCTTGGACATTAATATATAAATTAATTTATAAATAAATAAAATTAACATAAATTAATCCAGTTTATAAATTACCCCAATTCTCAAGGTGCACTACTAAAGAGTATTTTTTATTATTATTTTTAATCATGCATAGTGGCGATGCCTTCAATATTAACATTTATTTTTACTATACATTGTAATGCACCCTCTTCTCTATATAATTCATAAATGTATTCTTATGCTGCAAAACTTTCCATTTCTCCCTTATGTCAATGCTGCTGCCCTGCATCGCCATCTTCTCTTTCAACCCATGCACCACCCCGGCATCTGCCTGTTGGGTCCAGGGAGATATTTTACACATCACCAGATTTTATATACTTAAGTTGTCTGAGCAGAGTTGTTTGACTGAGTACATTAATAGCACACGTACACTCACGAAAGCAGCCCAGCCCACCTGATGCTAGTGACACTGGTGCTGCCTACTCTGGGTCCGGACACATTATCTAGATTACCGTGGACAACCGGAGGTTGTGAAGATGTGGCAGGATCGCTTAAAGTGGAGAAAAGGAGATATATACAGAGAAAAACTGTGAAACTGAGGTGATGGACGGCAGAAATAGAAGTGTCTTAAGATGTGTCAAGGAGAAAAGAAGAAAATAACAAGAGAGGCACAGGAAACTACAGATAGGAGCAGAAAAATGATTTTAAAAAATGAAGGGAAGGAGTAAAGAAAAAGAAAACAAAAGCTTGAAAATGCCTGATCTACCTTGAAGCATTGACCACCTCCTTGTTGGTGACGGGCTGTGTGTGTGAGCGGTCCTGAACTCTTCTCAGACGCCTTTCTATGGCGGCATTTCGTGAGCGTGGTTTGGGAACACCACCCTCCGATGTTTTTTCAAGTTCCTGTATCAAAACAAAACGTATATATCTGTTTGAACCTTCGTGTATAGATAACTCTCGAGGATAAAAATACAACACAAAAAGGCGAGCTGAGCCAAATTTCAGCTTTTGAAACAGTGCAGCATTAACCGTCTGTTATTAATGATTTACCCTGAAGAGAGACCTCTTTGCAGCCACGCTCATCTTGGCTCTCTCATCCAGTTTTTCTTCATTTACTGTTAAAAAGAAAGAATTGTGTTATATGCATAATTACATATTGCAAAAGTTATGAAAATTTCCCTAAACCGTTTTTAAACTAAAGACATTTTTCTCTGATAGACTATACTCGCCTTCAGCATCCTGTAGTTGTGAAGGGCTCAGACGAGACCTGTAGAAGATATAAAAATGCATCATTCCTCTGAATTTATGTCATGTTTTATTTAATCTGTTGACCACAGGACCATAACCTGAATGCCAGTGTAGAATCATGCTCTTTCATGCCATTCTGTGTTTTTTCCTTTGTAAATGGACTCGTTATAAGGAGTTCCCATATACAGAAATCTCCTCTTATACCTATCAGACTCCAAACGCTCTGCAGATGTGATGGGCTGGGTCCTAAACCTCTCCGACATTCGACTGTCTCCTGGAGTGATGTAGCGCCGAGGTCTGCGAACACCCCTGTCCCGATCACTGCTGCTAGATGGATCTACTTCCACAGCTGAGAGATCTACTTTAGCAGTCTCACTTATGGAGGAATGGATGAATTTGGAAAGTGTGACGAAGACAACAAAAAGGGAAAGTACATTTAAAGCAATAATAAAGATGGTTGGACCTCTTTTATTAATTTAACATGTTACCTTCAGACGCACTTGGGTTAAGAAAATAAAATAAAAGCAGAGCTTCACACGCTGATATTATTGCACGCACTTAACACAGCCTAACTGCAACACAAATATAAAGGTCAGTTACTTGATGGTAACATGCAGCTGTGACCCAACTGTCAAAACAGCAACTAATGCTAGTTTGCAGAAATGTAATGAGAAACAACAGTATTTCACACCTTCCATGCCACATAAAATACATCACCATTATTTTCTCAGATTGCCACTGTATTATTTATTTGCACCAGCTTATTAATGCACTGTTAGACAGTTATTTAGCGATGCAACACAGAGCCCATGCCCAGTGGACCTACAATTCTGGTTTCCGGTTTGCATTTTCCAGATAAGAGTGTCGCAGCTGTGCCACTGACACCCTTGTGTCCAGGGCGCCCATCTCCCCGTTAGCCATTCCTGGTACAGGGACAGTCCTGGATACCTCTTTGCTGACCCCTGTCCTGTCCATACCATACAGGACAGAATGCTGGCTTATACCTATATCGGACATGGAGCGGGTTCGTGCCTTGAGTTTGGACCCTCCACTCATCTCTGTGCTTCTGTGTCTGGCCTGAGGCAAAGAAGAGCCCTTCTGGAGGTAGGCTGAGTTAAGCCCCTGGTGCCCGGATGGAGCCTGCTGCTGCTGCTGCTGCTGCTGTTGCCTCTGATGCTCAGACTCTTGGTGTATTTGGGGATGTCGTTTTTCAAGGGAGTCTTGCTGTTGACGTGCAGTTGTATGTCTTTGTAGCTCCAACTCCTGCTGCCTTTGAGCCTGTTGTTGTCTTTGACTCTCCGCTGGCTGTCTCGAGTGGTCATACTGATGTTGCATTTGTGGGTCTTGCTGTTGAAGTTGTGCAGCATGTTGTCTGTTGTGTTGCTGTTGCATTAGAGGTCCTGCCTGCTGAATTTGGGGCTCTTGATAGTATATGGGGTCAGAGGCTTGATGCTGTCTAGGCTGCAATGATCTAAATGCTCTTTCCTCTAGGCCGTCATGGCCAAGCTCTCTCCTCCATTCTCTGATCCTTTCAACATTTCTCTCCCTCCCCCTCTCCCTTGGTCTCTCCCGATCCCAGTCTTCCTCACCTCGACTTGTCCTCCTTCGTTCTGGACTTTTGTTCTGCCAGTCTACATCTTCATGTCGCCCCATATGTGTGTCATCCACACTCCTTTCCCTTCGCCGTATCTCTGAGGGCAACACAGCTTTCCTGCTCTTTAACAGGCCCTCTGTTTGGGCTTCTTCCTTTAGGGCTTGCCTCGCTTCCAATCGTGCCTCCCTGTGGGCAGCATACATTTGGTCAGAACTAACTCTTCTTCGTGGTTGTACTTCAGGAGGTTCAGAAAGTTTGGCACTTGGCTCTAATGGAATCATGGCCAAATAGGGCTGAGAGTCCATAGCAGGGCCAGTGTGTTGGTAGTCGGAGTGCGAAGTAGGGTAGGGAGTTTGCCCATGGATAGGATGGTGGCCTGGGCTGGGCTGAGGCTGGGGAACTGTCCTTTGCTGGGTGGGTTCTGAATGCTGTCGTGTATATTGAGCTGTGCTCCCTTGAATACGGTGTCTGTTACCCTGGTGCCTATCAGGACTGCAGTCAGGGGGCCTCTTGACAGTTTCATCCCTGGACAATCGATCCCTTACTCTGATTCTTGGAGAAAGGAATGCACAAGGGAAACTGAGCATCCAGTTCAATTAAAAACTACCATTCCCTCCGAGCCCCAAACTCAACTCAAACACAAGGGGATATAAGTTGTAATCCAGAGTTCCACTAAAAAATTAATAATAAATACAAATTAAAAGCCTTACCCAATTAAAATTCGGTCCTCTGAAGTTTGTCTCTACCTGTTCAGCCCTCTTCCATATGCGCAATAATAGTTTACGATTGATCACCTTCACCAGGATCAAAACTGGCAACTCTTCAACTTTATTTTAATTTTTGGGAAGCTGCATGTTTCCAAAACTGCCACACGATGGCTCTTGTCACAGTTTTAAAGGGGTTCTCCCTAGAACTTGTGTTGACAGTCTGACCCAAGGCAAAAGTGTCAACAATAAAATAAACATGTTCCTGGTCATGCTGCTGGCTTGATGCACTTTGGCCTTAAGGTCATAGCTGGACATCTCACATTAACAAAGGTGGGTCAGACTGACAGAACATTCTTTCTGTGTAAGTTTGTAATACATGGTGAAATTACAAATGCACGCATGGAAGCAGTCTGAATCCGAAACAGTGCAATATAGAGGTGCAAAGGGGATACTGGCCAAATTTGGCACTATTTAATCAGATCCAGTAAAGCTGCCTTACACAAAGTTTGGTAAATAATTACATAAACAGTTTTACTATCTGAAGAAAAAAACCCAGCCAAACCCAATTTCAATTCCATTAATTCCAACTAGACACTGTGAGACATAAAGAACACAAACATGAGGCTATCACAAGACCAATTCCAGCTCTCAAATCCTACACAAAAAGGTCAAGTATAGCATGTCCTAGGTTTAAATTTGAATCTAAGTCTCCCTCTCTCCCTCTCTCGCTCTTAGATGCCAAAAAAGTCAGTCAAACTATTTTTATCTACAACTTTCTAACCCTTGGTAGCTAAAGGTTGCACTAATCTCATTGTACACTACTAAGCCACACATAATTGATGTGCCTATGCTTTATCTGACATGGCATGAGAGACTTAAGAGAGTACTTCTTGTACTCTAATACTAGCTGGAATAAGCAGCTGACAAGGACACAAAAGAAGTCAGAGTAATTTGGGTACACTCAAGAAAAAGTGATAAAAAAAACACGCAAGAAGAACCAATACACTTTACAAATAAGCACCATTATTTTTGATGTTGCTGTGATGTGTACCGATTCAACCGTACATGCGTAAGATTCTTATGAAAGGTCTAAGTCACACCACACTTCTGCTAATTTCACTTATTCATTCGTTCATCATTTCACCAGCGTTTTGCAAACTAGCAGCATTGCTTATCTATGCCACTGTCGTCTCGAGAAATCCACATATAGCCAAAGTCTTCACACTTTTTTTTTTACAGCAAAACTCAGATAAAACTACAGATTTCTACCAGTTTACCTCATTCTAGCACAATCCTTTTGCCACAAAACCATTTTAGGGGGTTTAAAAACATTAATGTAAGCTCCTTATGCAACAACATTATAAGTAAGTGATTCAGCGCGAGACTGAGATATAGTTTCATAGATGCTAACAAGCCAGAACCTGAGGAGGGGGCATGTGAGTACAGCCTTGCTGACAAGTGCCAAGTCAGTAGGTCTGCGACCGACTCGGGTCAGGGTCTGGAGCTTTCAAATGTTGTCACCCCGTCAACTCCGGTTCACTAACACTTATCAACTGCTCGTCAAAATCTAGTCACTGTGTGTTACTGAAAATTTCAAACTGATCATGTGAGATGCGGTTTCAGGTAAATATTTGAATTAAAAAATGTTAGGTATTAAAGTTTGTCAGTTGAAAAAGGAAAAACCCTCAAAACACCAAACAACTGTTAAATGAGAGGCCATAACGTCAATTATCATGGGAATTATTAATGAATTAAAAATAATTGCAAATAGTTATACTTTTGATGTACGGAAAAGATTTAGCTGATTGTCCACTGGAAACATTTTTCCTTCGAGTTTATTGTGTTATTACATTTGCTTGTCACAATATTGTCAGGAGTATTATATTATATAAAGCAAGTAGGTTTCAAAATTATTCAAGGCTTTTAGGAAAATTGCACTTGAGACATCTCAAACTCCTTTTACACACTATTATTCCCAGAAAAGGAGTGCATAAAAAGAAAAGCACAGCCTGCTTTTCATCTGAAAAGATCACATGAGAAATCATAACCCGGACTTTATTTAGTGGCTCAGTCCTGTGTTATAAAACCATATGTACCCAGTGGACAGTGGGGATTTGGTGGGTTTTCACGCTAATGGCATCCCAGGTGGACTTTACCTTGAGGGCCAGGTGAAGTCTGTCTGAGCATCACTCTCTGAGTCTGTGTTGAGAGACCAGTCGCTCTTTGACAGGGCGGCCAGGCTACAGGATGATTTCATGCATCAGTATCAAACCCTGAGAGAAACTTCTGCTCAAGTTCTTAGTGCACTAAGCAGCTGGACTGTGCGACATACAACTATGACAAGAGTCAAGTTCAATAAATAAAAACATTATTCATAGGCTTCATAGAAGATTTGCCAGAGTGTCATCACCCTGAATTCGTTCACATCCATTAAGCTTCTCGCTCCTTTTGTGGCGGCGTCTTCAGGTTTATAATAGAAACTGACAAATGCTTAGCTAATGAATCAGGCTGCTGTTAACTGAGGTTTACCTCTAAAGGCAACCAAAATCCAGCCCTGTAATCATCCCTCTCACATACAACCTTTCCTTGATGAGCTCCCCAGAGTCCCTTTCTATGTGAAACTGGAACAGGGCAAGTGTGACTGAGTGGGCCCACAGTCCAGAAAGATCCTTGCACTGACACAGTGGTAAAAGCCACAAGCTAATAAGCTCAGCAGATAATGGGCTCCCTGATCTCCACAGATCATAGATTCTGAAAAGATGAAATACTTCTTTCAAGCTTTTTTACACACACCAAATTCTAATAAGATTGCAAGTAGCACAATACATTTTTATAATAATCGGAATCTTTGTAATAATAAAAAAGTAATTAAATGTAGTATATGAAAAGGGTTACTAAGAAATATTAACAGAAAGAGAAGCATCAGATATTTTATGGTACGATCACCTGCACCACTGCCAGCAATAAAATCTTAAAGTATCTCCAGGTGCGAGGAGTAAAACTAGTCAAAATATGAGAATCAATAATGTTACGCTAAAGTAGGAATAAAATGACAGATCTTTGGCTAACAATAACTTATGTGGGGTGTTAGTATTTAAGAAGTATTTCATTATTCTAGTCAGATTTTTTGGAGTATAATGACATATACTTGTGCTGTATTTTGGTATTGGTGTAAAAGATAACAAAGTTTAACCTGACTGCATGTATCATCTTACCCCTGCCTGCTGAGAATGCTCTGGGCCTGCTGTTCAATGAATAAATCCCCAGGTGAGATGCCGTAGCGAGTGGAGGGCAGTGATGCCCGGCGGGCAGTGCGAGGGGAGCTGGGCACCGCTGCAATGCTGTAGTCCCGGGTGGCGACTGGACTTGGCTCCTGCTGGGCAGCATCTTGCTGGTGGGGGTGCTGTTGTTGTTGGGGCTGGGCTGGATGCTGCTCCTGAGTCCTTGTTCTAGAAGAGACTGAGCGCTCTTGAGCTCCAGCACGCCGATAGTTCTCCATATTCATCACCCTTTCCCGTTCTGAAAATCTGCTTGGCCTTTCTTGAGAGGGGGGAGGGGCTTGGTTTGATTGGGAGGGGCTCGATGTGCTAACAGGCGCAAGATCTGGGTGAGTCCTCATGGAAACCCTGCCCACTCCAGAGCGGTACGGCACCCTAGGGTCGCGTCCTTCTGTCTCTACTTCTGGTCTGTCTCTGTCTCGCCTGGCAGTGGTTTGTCCGTCAGCAGAGTCTGGATCACGTCTCGAACGGTAGCGTGGTATATAATCGCTGTCCGCTTCCTGATCCAGGAGGATGCCATAACGCTCTGAGAGCTGGCGACGGCGCTCAGCTTTGTAGCGGGCAATGCGCTCAGCCTTAGAACTGAGGTTGGTGGATTCTGTGGGGCCAGATGTGGGTGTAGAAGAGGTGGATAGTGTTACTGGGTCAACATACACCAACACTGGCTCTGGGCGACTGCTGCCAGCACCACCTTTACCCTGAGGTGACCTGTCAGGAGATGACACCTGCTTCTGTGGAGCCACCGTCTCCTCTCGCCTGTAGCGTTTCACTGTGGTAAATAGTAAAAATACTTCTTTAATTATCACCAAGTCACACTTACACCAGGACATTGCTCAAGAGATCAAGTATATACTCATGTGAAAAAGAAAGTTCTTCACAGGACTCAGTGCAGGTCTGTGATAAACTAAGTGTACCCTTAACGCTTCTTTAAGAATTAAGGAGATAAGTAGATGCCAGGCGCTGCTAATCAAATGCATTCTATTAACTGACCACCAGCAAGTGTGAGTATGTCTATAACAGCAGATATTTTGGCAGGTTGCTGGTCTGGAGCATTCAGGTGTGTGATAACACAATGACATAATCCAAGGCCAGAATCGGCCTGGGAAAGACCCCAATCCAGCCTGTTGGATGGCTTTGGAAAATGTGAAGGATATGCGAAGAAAACCTGTAGTGATCCCGTATGTGTCAGTAGTATCAGAACAGTTGAGACACATTTTTTCTAAACACCGCGTCTCTGTGGCTTTTAAACCCCAAAACACGCTGCACCAAAAATCGGTCCACCCCAAGGATCGGGTCCCCCGACACAAACAGAGTAATGTAGTGTACGCTGTTAAGTGCCAGGAGGATTGCCAGGATTTACAGTATACATCGGGGAAACCAAACAACCTCTGGCAAAGCGGATGGCACAACACAGAAGAGCTACCTCGTCAGACCAGGACTCTGCAGTCTATTTACACCTACAGGCCAGTGGACACTCTTTCAATGATGGGGCTGTACACATCCTGGACAGGGAGGAACGCTGGTTTGAGCGCAGAGTCAAGGAGGCCATTTACGTGAAAAGGGAAAGACCAGCTCTGAATCGAGGAGGGGGCCTAAGGGTACATCTTTAACCATCTTACAATGCTGTAATTGCAGCCATTCCCCAACTCTCTGTGAATTGTACTCATGGCCACTGATCAATGGTGTTTGATCAATCAGAATCAGCATGCTTTATTAATCCCTAAGGAAATTATGTGGGTTACAGTGGTGATCAATGGGTTTTGATCAGTGGTTGTTGATCAGTGGTCATGACAATTTGAATATTAATGATCAAGGAACTGACCTCACAGCCCTGTGTTTATTTAGTGGGCTAGTTTCCGTCATTGTGCAAATGTACTCTTTATAAGATTGGGGAAACCTGCAGTCAGCTGAGACTGAAAAAGTCACCTGGATGAGTGATGAAACATTTCTCCCACTGAAAACCACCTTCCAAAAACACCAGAGCAATTATAGATGTCTGTAATTTTACACAAATTCTTACAGTCTAAGCTCAAAGAGTCAGGCTGGCATATTTCCTTCATTTACTACAGAAACACTTCTGTACCATGTAGAAAAACTGAGTCATAATGTTAAAATTGCTATAATTTCTCTAATGATAACACATCTCATTGCTTAAATGCATAGCTAAACTTTTTTACACAGACAGAAATTGGAGTTTCACCAGTTCAGCCCACAAAAGTGGACTGTATGTGGCCAATGACATAAAATGAGTTTGACATCTTAAACTCTACAGGCTTCAGTTAGCATGGTATGGTAAAATTCATTAGAGTAAAATTAGCAAAAGACTCAACAAGTATGTCTTGTTTGGAAGCACTGCCAGGAGAAAGCCTCATTTCTCTAAGAAGAACATGACAGCATGGCTTAGGTTTGTTATGCTGCATCTGAACAAACCAGAACACTTCTGGAACAATGCTCTTTGGATGGACGAGACCAAAGCGAAGTTTGGCCAGAACGTGCAGCACCATGTTTGAAGAAAAACAAACCCAGTATAACAAAATAAACACCTCATACCAACTGTCAAACACGATGGTGGAGGGCTGATGATTTGGGTTTGTTTTGCTACAGGGTCTGGGCACCATGCAGTCGACCATAATTCACCAAAAGTTTACTAATGCATTGTAGAGTCAAAGAGCCCATTAGTCTGACAGCTAAAGCTTGGCCAAAATTGTGTTATGGAATGGGACAGTGATCCCAAACACAGAAATAAATCTACAACAGCATACAGTAGCTGAAAACAAACTGATCAAGGTGTTACAATGACCCAGTAAAAAGTCCAGACCTCAACCTGACTGAAATGCTGAGGTGGGACCTCAAGAGAGCTGTGCATAAACAGATGCCCACAAATGTCAATGAGCTGAATCAATGCTGTAAAGAGCAATTGGTCAAAACTCCTCCACAGTTATGTGAGAGACTGATAAAGGCATACAGAAAACCATTACTTCATGTCACTTGTACTAACGTTGGTCTTACAATCTGCTGAATCATGGAGTGAATCATGGAGTCCTGAGAAAACGTTCCTTTTCACACGATTGTGCAAAACACATTTTTTCAAAAACATGGATGCAATTTACACAAGTGTGACATTTTTCTAATGTGGTGAACAAGAACACATCTCAGACATTCGTATCACTTTTTTACTTCCCATCTTGCAAACTGTGGCAACATGCAATAACAAGCAGTTTCAGGGGTGCTTGATTGCTCAAAGGTATGTTGAGATAACGCCAATTCTGGCAGACTGACATTGCTTCCCCAATGTGGTTTCATTCCATTATTTGAAGAGCTCCAAATTGTTTAAGAAGTCTCACATTGAGTTTTTTTATTTTAAAAGCTGACAGGACTCCCTATGCTGTTCCTGAGGCTGACTTCCTGTACTTTCCATCTGATCTGTTCATGTTGACGCACCTTCCATAAAAAATACTGCTATTCTGAGGATAAGTTGTCTTAAAGAGGGAGGTTTGCCCTTGTTTCAGACAGACAATGAGCTGTAGGTCTGCACAAAACCCAGTTTAAAAAATATGAGAAATAATTTGAACTGTTAACTATGCCAGCCTACTCTAATAAAGTTACTGAAAGCATATACTGTAACAGGTCCCCTTCGATTGTTGTAACATATTTCAGGAGTCCACTTAAAGCAACATAGTTCAGCAGCACATCATCCCATGCTTACCCATCACGCAAGGCTCACAGGGGTCTGAGGCGCGGGTGTATCGTGGGGCATCCTCCTCAAGCATCCTGTTGGCGACCAATCCACCAGGCACCAGTGCAGGTGGTGCATCACTTTCAATCCCCTCCAGGCGCCGGGCTATCCTCTCCTTCCTGTTGGAGACAACAGACAGCAGGTGAAGGTTAGACACGAAGAAAGTCTTTGATATGTTTACATCAAAATACGTCATCGTTCTTGAAGATACCTGTTCATTCCCAAATTGTTTGTGACAGCTCCCTCAAAATATTTCTTCAATTCTGAAACTAAAAGTAGGACCAGCAATTAGAGTCAAAGAAATGGCACAACTAACCAAACATTCATTTTTTCAGTGTTGTATTTTGTAAGTGTTTAGAAGTGAAGCCCACCTTTGGGAAGGACAAACAGAAGTTTGGCATCTGTATCTGAAACACTCTTGACCAAGGCGGTCTTCTCATTCAAGGAGAAGTCACTCTGAAAACTGAAAAAGAAGAGACGAAGACACAAACCAACATGAACCTTATGACACTTAAAACGTAATAAACTTCCCATCTTTTAATCAGGAAGAGCAAAGTCAACCCAAAGAAAACTAATGATGCTCTAAACCTCACATAGCCAAATATGTGATTCCTCTTTAGCCTTCACAACAACTCCTCCTCAGCTGATCTGTCCTAAAGAGGTAAAAGCAGGTAACGCTGAAGCTCAGCTGGTGTAGCTTCTATTAAGATCCAACTTAAGAATGATGTCATCAAATCCTTAATTAGAAACTGCCAATTAAGGTCGTCTCTTAATGATTTTATTTGGCAGCATGATCAGATCGTAATCTCACCCTTCTTCTGTTTCCAGTAGCTTCTCCAACTATTTTATTCATCACTTAAACACAAATCTTAACATCAGTTGTGTGCATTAAAGTTCTGGAAGCGATGCTGAGCTAAGGCGATGTAAGTGAGATGTAAACATAAAGCTAAAACTCAACTACATTGTTCATGCTTACTTATCCAGCATTAAATCTCACTGAGCTGTTCTTGTCATTTTTAAATAAGATTTTAGGGTTCCACTCTTTATTTTTAGGACCAGATACCTTTAATTTTGTCTTATAATTTATATAGAAGTGAAGCTAATTAGCTTGTAGCCCCAGAGCACTAACACTGTAAATGGTAACTGCTGTACTGTAAACTAATGCAAAATGGAGCTTGGTGCACAGTGGTCCTGAAGGAGGTATTATAGCTCTAATGCCATGTGAACTAAAAAGTGTCTTAGCATAAGCTGTTACAGGCATCTCCAGCTTTTAGTGCTTACTAAGCATGATAAGCTAAAGCAACTCAAGCAAATCTAAATCATATAGATCAGTTCAAAGTGTGTCTAGATAACAAAACATAAAATGACAGTAAATGCTGCATATCATTGACTGTAGGTAGCTACATTACAGGTCGCTATTAAACAAATCCATTTGCTTTAAAACTGTTTTAATATCAGTATCACTTCATGATTTCACATAAAGACAGTTTATTCCTTACTGACCTTAAGGTGTCTGTTGGCAGCGAGGTGGAGGTACAAAGTTTGGTGGGAGCTTTAAATCCTGAAAAGAGAAACAAGACTCAGTCGAACTTGATTAATAAATATATGCATACATATATGTTGGCATTCCAAGTAAGAGTTCTTTATCCATTAATCAAAGTCAAAACCTGAAACAAAATTCAAGAAAAAGAACAAGAAACAGCTCAATATACATCATAAAGAAAGTTTTTTTTAAATCTTCTGAACAGCTGATAGAGCAATTTTGAACTTTAGCATTACATGTAAAAATTAATCTCCTCTTTTTTCCCCCCACAAAAAAACTTACAGCTGGCTCCATTTTTACAATAAAACAAAAGATTGGCACTATCTTTGAAATATTGTATTTAGAAGCATACAGTGCTGGTAGCCCTGGTTGTACCATACATGGTATAACTATACTATAATTGCCCTGCTTAGAGACAATCAAGAAGGAATGGAAAAGCCTTGTTGCTTTGGTCACTTTCCAGAGATGTTAAATCCTGTCTAGCTGCACTTTAAATATGTGTTTTTGTGTTTGAAACTTCTATAAATCCACATGTGAATTGCTCAGTCCTTATCCATATTTGATCTCAAAACTACCTAAAACAACATACATATCCACCAGTGCAGCTCCGTGGGGTATTTTTAAGTGTTCGTTTGGTACCGTAACACCTACCAATCCAACAATCAGTACAAGACATCTAGTCTTACATTATTTTTCTTTTGACATTTAAAGATGAGGCAAAACGAGAATTCAACCCATTCACAATCTCATCTTTCATGAGGAAACAACAACCTTTTACCAACATTAGAAGCTCTCTTTACCTCAACAGTTTTTGATTTTTAAAGCAGTTATCCTGAGCAACCAATGACATTTAATGCAGGAAACAAAAATCACTAAATTAATTAATAAAATAATATTAAATGAAACCATGCCCACCTTTGGACAAAACACCTGCCAAGCTGGAAACGGACAGAGACATTTTGAAATAATTCACCGCATTATTTAAAAACACAAGACCGATATAAAATCGGTTGATAGCATGGAGCGAATAACCAAGAGGTGCTGCTGTGCTCTTCTCAAACTAAAAGAAAACTCTGAGTTCACATCCTGATAGCTGAAAGCTGTTGCTGTGGCAACGCTCACATGTCACAGCAACAGCAGTCTGTTGTAAAGTTGTATCCCAGTATAGGGGACAGATCACATTACTGCACCAGACGCCTCCATAACATCTTATTTTGGCCCCCGAGTGACTGTGTGGCAATGCTGTGCAACTTTTGCTTTGCAGGGTATGAAGGAAGCATGGATGTGTAAAGATGTGGCGAAGGCAAAATCCTGACAAGTATCAAGTTTAAGGATTTCTCGGTAACATGCAAAGTGACTTCAGAGGAATCCGAAAAACCAGAACCCTGGGTTAGACTCCCTCATCTTATAATTTATGCTCTCCTCTGTTTATAAAACACAGATTGCTGAAAAGATGTCCATGACAACTTCTGTACTCTGTTTTCACATGTGCGATCAATAAACGCCATAACCTTTGGCATTATCTCTTCTCAAATCCACAAAGATTCAGCGTTTTCACAGCCTGTGGGAATTCGTAGAGCTGTATGTATCTGTCAGTCTGTGATTTCACTAACATACTTCCGCTGGTGGAAAGCCCCTTGTACAGATGTCAGCTTGTCTTTCCTTGGAAACGCCTGCAGGTTGTCAACAAAACAAGCAGCACAAGCATCAAAGCTGGCACTGCCAGAGAGCAGCTTAGGCTGCTGACGGTCCTAAACTGAGCGTGGAGAGGAGAGGGATTTTCTATAAATATTCAGAGGTGCAAAATAGACTCCCTGAGTGAACTAGGGCTTTGCTTTCCACACAGTCTCTTCCCATCATACACCTTGTGATGTTTTTTTACAAAGCATTTCATGAATTGTGCATTTACAAGATAAGGCATCCACAGGAGCATCCACCTGTTGAAATATAAAGTGCTACATGAGAATAGCTAAACCACACTTTTTGAGCATGGTAACCTTAATTTTAAAAGAATTGCATAGTTTAAATCTCATATCACAACAGTTTGATCCAACCAAATAAGAAGTCTCAAGGTGAATCACCTCGTCTATCGATCTCTGTCACTTTTCTTAGCTAAGAGCTAAACTGCACAGATCTTCCAAGCTAACTTATACAGCTAAAGGTATTCAGGTGGGTTAAGAAAGTCTTCCTAAAGCCTCTTCCTCTTCAGCAGGCCTTACCTGTGCCACAGGGCTGCACATGGTTCACATGGTAACTAGAGATCCATGGGTTTCGAAACATGTTTAGGGAGAAGAACAGAAGGATAGCCTACGCCTATACTCCCCTCTGGTCACAGTGGTGGTAACGGTGGTGGACAGCAGGAGTGGCAGCAGTGAAGATGAAGGTTGCTACCAGGGATGGAGGTGGTGACACGACCCCGCACGCACACACATATTTACACACACATGGACACGCACACAGTTGCAGCAGAGTGACTGGCCTAGTCAGAAAGCAAGCTACAGCCTACACAGACTGGCAGTCGTGCAATGTCAGTGTGTATGTCGGTGTGTGTTCGTGCACGCAAGAGAAAGAGAGAGAGAGACAGCACAGCAGGGTGCTAAAGCAGCTCAGAGCCCTAATCAGATTACAGGCAGAAATTAGCCTTGATGATGAAAACTCTGGAACAGGATTGGAGGAGGATGCCAGGAGGACTGCAGGTGGTGGTGTGGGGCACAGGACTACTGGAAGTCAGATGGTAGCTTAACACATGGATAGTAATGGCATGCTGCAGCCAACATTGCCAAGTGCCATCAAACTTCTATAAACTGAACCCAAACATTGCATTAACCCTCTGGGGTCTAGGGCAATATGCACTGTCAACACAAATCAAAACGGAATCGCATTGCGGCCCCGCCCCCATGCCCCGCCCCCTTTTATCGCCGATCTCGGTGTGACGCGCCGGCGCGTCAATAGACCACAGAGGTATTATGATTAGGATGTTAGATGGTCTGGCTGTGAAATTTTAATAAAAAATTTTAATAGTATTGCAGTTTACAAGAAAATAAAATTGTAGTGTATTCCCAAAGCACGATTCACTCTGGTTGCAAGGCTATCAGTTTCACCTTGAAGTCAGTAAGGCTTTCATATACAAGGGTGTGGCTGATAAGAAAGAGCCTTAAATCTGATTCACTGCTTTGTACTCCCTCAAAACTGTGCTGTAATATCATTGCTTTTTGCTTCAGCACCGCCTTCATGTTCATTGTTTACTGATAAAAATTTTCCAGCCTTACAGGACAGGTCTGAAATGTGATGATAATCACACAGTGCTGTTGCAGAGGCAGTTTTATCGAAGAAACTGGCACAGGCCACTTCTGTCAGAGACAAGTGAGGACGACGCAGGACCCTGGAGGTCACAGTGAGAGTTCAGACAGTCATGAGATAATCTCTTTCAGCAGTGCAACAGCTGGCCACATATAGTGATATAACACATGAAAGTATATATCGGGAAAACGTATGAAAACCTCTCTTGATATTTACAGCATGTCCTGTGAGCGTGTATGTGTTTTCATGAACTCAAACTCTGAAATATCCATCCATCCATTTTCTTCCACTCTTGTTTTTGCCTTTTGTATATGTAATGTTTGATCACAAAGACAACATTAGGTAGCTTAGCTTACTGTTAAAATTAACTATGGTTATTAAAAAAATTACTTATATTTCAAAGTACATTAAAAGTACAAGGTAAAGAAAAAAAACACCTCAAAGTTCAGAATTAGTCATCTGAGATTTCTTGGCTGTTTGTGGACCACAGTTTCAACCATTCGCTGCTATTTGTGACAATAAATCTTTATCTGTGCTGCAACATACGAGGCATAAAAGGCGCTAAAAACACAATGTGTAGAGCACCTGGAGCAAGCATCAAGTGACCTGATTTTAAAACAAAATCTTGTTACACAGTTTTGGAATCACTTGCTTACTCACTTGTCTTCTCTGCGTGATGTGTTTTCTCACCCTTTCACACACAAACTGCCCCCACCTTCTCCAGTCTGCCTCTGCACCCTGTAGACGCCCCTAATAAGGCAACATGTGTTGTGAGTGGCTGCCTCAGAGAGAGGTCACCCCGTCAGGCAGCCTGCCTGTGTTTATCAGGGGACCGTCTCCACGCCTTCTCCCCGCCGCTCTGTCTTGTTTTCCTTGCCATTCCTTCTTTTCTTTCCCCAGATTTGTCATCCTTGCATCTGCCTAACGCGCTCCTCTTGTCTCTCCCACCCATTCCCAACGACTCCTTCTCATTCCTCATGTCTTTCTCTCTCTTCTACTCTTTCCTGCATTCATTTTATTTCACTTTGTCTTATCTGTTTCAGTGGCAACAAACACGAGACATCCTCTATCACTCGCTCTCTGTCTCACTGGTTGCATACAAATTTATCATTTCAAAACCAGCCAGACGTCATTCATAAGGCTTTTCTTAGAAGTAAACCACACTGGCAAGGGATGTAATACTTCGAGCCTTCCAAGTAATAAAGATGGACTATGGGTGGATGAGCTGATGACAAGATGGGAACTTGTGTCAGACATCACGACCAGCGCGCAGGTTTAACATCTGATTTGCAGTCCTCTTCTATCATTCAAAATTTTCAGTAACCCAATCAAGAAAAATGAATAAAAATCATTATCTGTAAATAAATAATAGCTATAAACGTTGATGTTAGCAGGCCATCAGCTACATTACAGGGATAGATGTGCACATTCAGACCACTTGGTGGTCTCATGGTCTGCTAGATGAAAGACACAATGTGAAAGTTTGCTCTGCAATTTCATCACTTTTCAGCACAGGATGTACAAACGCTGTCATGCAACCTTCAATAAAACTCAACACCCAGAACATCATGTAAACACCACTTAACAAATCCCCGCGTGACTCAGCATCAAAGCATGTCTCTGCTAATCACACATGACCTGAGAAGCCCAAGCTGGACATAAAGAGTTTCAGCTAAGTTTGGAGGTATTCCTATGGACAGCAACACCATATGATACTTTGTTTGAATCTGTTTTGACAACCTTTGCTTTACTGGGCTTAAACGATTTGTGATGATTCTTATGGGTGGCTTTTGTCGAGTACAATGTTGTGCTTTTGTATTCCGAGTTAAAGATAACATTCAACTCACAAAAGCAAGCGATTAATTCTCGTGCATACCATTCCTGCTGCACTGCGTGACAATCTGCAGCCACTTTAGAGTAAGTCAAAGGAAAAAAATAATAATTTCCATGATTTGGTGAGTTTAAACCTCTGTATGTCAACATGATGAAAAAACAACTCAGTGTTTGGCTTAAATGATTCCCAATATTAACCATAATGACACAATAAAAAGTCAGAACTATATACTGACTAAAAGAACAGAGGAACTATTACCAAAATTTCGTTTACACTCTATATATTTTGTTGTCGCCACAGTAGATCATCTGCCTCCAGCTCACCCGACCCTTAGCTGTCACACCAACCGTCTACATGTCATCCTTCACTACAACCACAAATGTGGTCTTTTCCTGTTTCAGCTCCATCTTCAGCATCTTTTGTCTAGTATTTCCACTATCCCTCCTCTGCCAATGTCTAAACCATACCGACCTTCCCTCTCTAACTTTGTCTCCAAACTACTCAACCTGAGCTGTCCCTCTGTCATACTCATTTCTAACCCTGTCCCTCCTGGTCCCTCTTACTATCTTCAGCTGTGCCACCTTCTTCTCCTTCTCAAACTCCTGTCGATTT
>VOQK01004208.1:0-10099 GCA_015052645.1 Benitochromis conjunctus | reverse complement strand
CATTGCAAAGTTATAAACCACGTTTAAAGTGATGTACGTTAAGAGCCTCTTAAACAATCACTTAGTGTTTTGATATGCTGCAGGCTCATTAAACGTCAAAACACATCTTCTTAAAGCACTTCAAAAGCTCTGAAGCTTAGTTGCGACTAAGCTGACAGTCCACCCCTCAAGTAATTTGTCATATTTCCAGTGCAAGTATAAAATACATCACATGAATTTGCTGAACTGCATTAAATTCCACTGCCAAGTAATGCATTACGGATGACAGCCATTGATAAAATTACCACTGCAGCACAAGAATGACGACCTTTACATGCCAAGATTAACATAATTACTAACAGCAATCCATCAAGGGGAAGCTTAATCGCATCACATCGACAAGGTGTGGAGCTGAGCCATGCGTTCTGAAAAAGAGCCACAGTTCTTTGCTTGGACTAAAGCTCATATAGAAAGAGCACAAAAATCATAGTGCTGGCTGTAAGCAGTGCAGGAGAGGCAAGCCTCCTCTTGGTTCTGCTTGAAAATGGGAGTCTCCTACCCCGTTGCTCTGCCAGCTGGCCGTCTGCCCAGCGCCTGCCGGGCAGCACACTGCCATTGTCCTTTAGTTGTTTCAGGGTGATCTGAGAATTAAAATAGACAGGACAACAGATTCTCCCTGTTTATATGCATGGAAACAAAGAACAAGAACTGCAGGAAAGTGACAGAAAGCTCACAATGCACCAATTAAAAGATTAAAGCAACGTTGCAAACTTGGCTATTGACAAAGACAAAGAGTCCCCGTTCTCTTCTGTTACAATATTAATGAATACTGACTAATATGACTAATGGAATGCAGTGTTATTGGAAATCTGACTAGCAGCGCCATCACAAAGCACTTATTTAAAGGTCATTCAAAATTATCAGCGTCATGGTCACACTCACAACACGCATGCAAACTTTTAGATGTCACTTCCTGAATCCATTAGGTCTCACAGACTGAAGCTCCTGAATGTTCCCAACAGAAGGAGACCGTGTTTGTTCTTGGCTGCTCTGGTGGAGCCCCACGAACAGAGACCACTGCGCTGTGGCCCTTCTCCAAAAGGAACCATCTGTCCCCCGCAAACTGGGCCTAACCACAGCGGCCCTCTCTGCTATGGGGCGACAGAAAGGGACGTGCAGGGTTGATGTGGCCCAGCAAGTCTCCAGAATAAACCACCACCTATTTCCATCGGCACCCCGCTCACCCCCACCCCGCCACTTCCCAGCAGCCTGCTGCTTTCCTAGCTACAGCCATACCAATGGCAGCCTGTTCAGAAGAGTGCACTCTCTCAGCGAGAGGAGAAGAAATACTGTGAGAGGAGAATTCTCAATTTGCAAAAGGAAAGTGTTCAGATCGAAAGCTCGCAGAAGATCTGTGCTTCTGCTGTCAGGTCAGAAAGAGTCCACACTGTCACATTATCACCGGCGAGAGAGGGGAAGTAGCTGTTTGACGCGGTTAAGACTGAGAATCAACACACTGACACAAACGCATTCACACGCATCAGCTGGGAAGCAGCACTTATGCAGCCTGACAACAGGACGACCTCAGCACGCGTTGCCACCATAGACTGTCTTTCCCTCCTTGTACTCAGTGCAGCAGCTTTTTATTTCTTTTTGAAAGTTTCTTCCTCACCGTCAGCCCGGTGCTGCTGACAGAATTTTGGTGTAAGAGAGATAATTTGGACTTCAGGGCAGCATTTGCAATCTCTGCTGCTGACACAAAACCATGTTTAGTCAATCAGTGGATGTGGAGGGAAGACAGGAGCAAGCACGGATATACAAATGAATCACTCATTTAGACACCTCACAAGAACTGTCTGATACACATCACCAGAAACTTGCTTCACTTTCTATAAAGCTTATGCTGCACATAAATGCGGCTCAAACAAAAGTTCATGTTAACTAACGTGCATTATTTAGCCTTTACACTATTTTCCTGTGCGAGGCCATTAAATGAAAAAAGCAACAGTAGATAAATTAGTTGCCATGCTTACCTGATTAATAGAGTCCTTTGTCATCAGAGCCATAAATTCTAAGAGCAGAGTCCTGTGAGCTACTGTGGTAATGAGCTCACTGTGGAGATGCTATCCAAGTGCATTAAATCCATCAGCCACTTGTTGAGCACAAGGCACCCAAAAGCACACAAAGAAAGAGAGAAACCCAACACACTCCATGGCAGAAAGCCTCAAAAATAAACAGCAGCACCGCACCTCTTCCTTTTGCTCCTTTACTAACAGCTAGCTTGGGAATAAAAATGAAGAAAGGTATAAAGAAGAGAAGGAGAGAGTAAAATCAGGACAAGTCTGGCAGCTATTGGGAGTCAATTTAGTGAAATGCATACAGCTGCCCCTTAATGCACACAGCCCTACCCCCTGTGACAAAGCCACCAACTGCTGAATGAGGCTGCAGCATTAGCATATGTAAGGGAAAGTAGGTGGCTGTGTTGGCTAAGAGTTGGGGTGGGGAGCAATGCTGAGTGTTGGTGGTTGGGGGCAGGGGGTGGACCGTGACATTCAGAGCTTCTCAGGCTGACAGGAAGGACAAGAATGGAGGGAAAAAAGAAAAAAAAGGAAAAATTTCAGGGGGGCTATTGTTCCCAGGAAAATATCCCCAGATCAAGCCTGTGACCTTCCAAGTTCCTCGTGATGGCTGACATTTGGAGTGATGGGAGATGCAGGAATCCACTTATCCATTCTCTCTTATGAACTACAGCCTGGTACAAAGAGCTAGCAGCGACCACGACCACCTTAAACACGCAGAGATAAGCGGAGAAAGGCCCAGGAGGAGGCATGTTTTTTTTTTTGCTCCCAAAAATTATAATCCCTCTATCCACATGCCGTATGCTAAGCACCGCATACTTTTTCCCATCAGCAGCAGAGGCTGCAACAACCAGACACAAGGGGAGGCAGGGAGGGGTGAGGTTACGATGGTCCTCGAAGCAAGAAAGGAAGAGAAATGTATGAAAACAGAACTCTGCAGGACACCCCTCTCTGGTGTTTTGAAGCAAGAAGCTGTGGTTTTTAAGGTCTACACACTCTGCTGCGTGCACGCACGCACACACATCAAAGATTATGTGCGGCTTCATATCATCTCATAAAAGCTGCACACTGAACACTACAGATGATCACTTCTCTGTGCCTGCCAAGTTGGTAGTCCATTAAAAAAAAAAGTTGCATATGGCACTGTAATTTTCACTTTCGACATCAGGCTGTCATTAAGTGTTTGTTGATGAGAGTCACCCGTGGTCAGCTTGCTGTGTCATGGCTCTAATATGGATTTAGTGAGGGAGGCTGGTTGGAAATATGTAAAGGAGTGGCTGAAATATGGGTGTGGAGAGCAATAACTCTGACCTACACCAATGAGAACAGTACTGCTGCAGAAGAGCAGCTTAAAAACTGGCCTTTTTAGTAACTACACTGACGATTTATAAATATATTTATGTAATTAAAACTTTTATTTCTCAAAAAGTCAGCCTTCCGGAGACACAGGAACGCTAAAGAAAGAGCATATATTGTTACATAATTGAGTTTCAGGGGCTTTAATTGTAAGAACCCAAACGCAGAGACAACTCTAGCCACTTCCTGATAATTACTTTGCTCCATTTCTGGTTGGAGGTAGGAATGTGTTAATAGCAGGAAATGACAGACTTTAATCAAGCTGAATGAATTGCAGCGGGTACAAGTCTTTGTGCCACAGTCTTCCTTTGATCCAGCCTCTGCAGGCAGGTTCTCAGCTTTGATTTGAGTTGAGGGGAAGGAAAGAGTTTTATTTGAAGAGTGGGAAGCCCACAGGAGGTAACACTTAAGAGTTCTTGTCACTGTATCCCAGCAAACAGACAAACTATTCATCAGCCTACACACATGTGCAAGCAGGGCCTGTGGAGAAACGCAAAATCCCACAAACACTGCTCGTTTGCACACGGACAGACGCGTCCGATGGGTAATTTACATAGTGAAGGTAGTCATTACACAAGCGTCTTTTCTCAGCTCACATTTCAAACACTCCAGAAAGAATTTGGACTCATTTAAGGAAATATTCTTAAATTGGGGTATAAGCTAGTGGCCATCTGGCCCATTCGGTACGTGCTGAAATATAATGAAATAATGTAGTTTTAGTGGCAGAAGAGACACATTTTGTGGTCATTATGGTGAAATGTTTTATTCAAACACTAATTCCTGTAGAAAATTGCAACATCTGGTCAAAATTCTTGATTGCCTGCGTTAATCTCACAAACTTTTTCAAAGCTCTATGTAGATTTAAAGACAAGCGAAGCATCGTTCCACTTGTAGCTGCAAACTTAACATATTTCACACCTAATGAAGTGTTATAGGAAATTATTTTGCTAGCTTTTTGTCCAGAGAAACGAAGAAAAAACGTTTTCCAGGGGTTACCACAGCTGTTGGAGCTGCATATTTGATTTGGCACAGAATTAAAAAAAACAACAACAACAACAAAAAAACCCCTAAACATCCGATTTGTTAGGCCAAACACTTGGAAGACACCAGCTTGTGTATCCCTGAGGCTGGGCTTGCGTTTCCTTCTGGTCTCAGACAGGGCATCTACACCATGTACACCACTTTACATAAAGCAAAGTCAATAAAAGTCAACTAAAAAATAAAACATAACATTCCAAACTTTATCACACCCATGGCAGAGCCAGGGCAGGTTTTTTTTTGTTTGTTTGTTTGTTTTTTTTTTGTTAAGCTAGCGTGGTTAAAACCAAACAAACAAGAAACAAGTATTGGCTAAATAAAGCTGTCTATACAGCAGCAGCACTAACAACTAACATGGGCTCTTTTCATCATACTGATGTCAAAAGCTCTGGAACATTCATAAAACTACTGGTTGGATAAAAACACTAATTCGACACTTTGATTCTTTGTGTCCGTGGAGCCTTTCGGTTCACAGCAACCTTGAGTGTGACTCGTGTCATTCCACGGCCAACTTGCAGCTTTCTTCAGCATGGCAGTGTGGAACCCATTGAGCCTTGCTATGTAATTACAGTAAACACGTTAACAAATGGGTTTGCCAGATTGCTTCCACCAGGGAACATTTAATAATCCATAGAGAATCAAAGGTACCTGTATCTGCTGAGATTGAGCCTCTTTTCATGAGCATGTGACGATAGCCAGGCATGTGATACACTTGCTTCTCAGTATTTTTAGTCTGGCTGATAACAGCAGGCTGTGGGAGCACAAGTTTCTCTTTTAGTTATGTACAGAGGGAGCTGTAAGGGAAATGGCCAGTTCCTCCTGCTGAGAGGAAGGCAGGAATAGCAGCTGGCAGGCAACAGGCAGACACAGCATCTCTTGAATGTCACTACTCCCCTACCAACCCCCCGCCGCCTCTCCTTTCCCTCTCTCCACCTTCTCTCGGTTTATTCTGTATCTGTTGTCGAAATTCACCAAAGAGCCAGAGGCTGCGCCGCTGCCTCCACCATCCATCCATACCACTCCATCTCTACAACAGGGGAAGACAGTGAAAGAGAAGGGGGTAGTGGGCACATGAGGTGAGCGGGTGGAGAGTAAACAGCAGCTCTGCATCCCTCTACGTTGTTGCTAGGCAACTTTTTCTGCAAATGACAGCCTTGAGTGACAGTAGACCTCCCTTCTGAACAAAGATGGAAACTTGAGGGAGGGAAAGGAGAAAGGAGGAGAGAGGGGCACAGAGATCAGCGGTGAGTCAGAGAATTCAGGGAAACACGCATTATTGCTTCAGGCAGTTTGAGGCAAAACAAACCCAAATGAAACACGCACACAAAAAGAGAAAATCAATAGTCTATAAAGAGAGTGGAACCACAACGATGCCAGATGTGCAGGAGAATATCGATGCAGCTGTGTTGGTTTCAAAGCTGTCAAACTGTTGTAAGATGATTAACAGAAGAGGTAAATTAAAAAAAAATACACTAAAACGCTTTTTTTTTTTTTCTTTTCAAAATTACTAGACAACTTGCCTTTTGGACATCTAAACGATTATAATATATCACTAGATGGTCAATACTATACACTGTATATAAAAGATGGACAAAGTTGCCATGGAGTCATCTCTGGTTTGTGAAGACCCACTTTGAAGCATTGAATTTCATCTTATGGCTTTAACCACATTTAAAACAACACAGTGGAGTGCTAGCACTTATTGAGTGCTAAGTGTTGGTTATCAGCTTGTAGAATACAGCTTGTTAGCCAAGTTAGCTAGCCTGGTTAAAAAAAGGAATACTAGAACTTCACTTACAGACACAGACTTTGTTTGTCTGCTAGTATGATCAAACACACAGCCATCCATCTTCTTGTCAGATAACTGGATTAAAAATGCTCCAAACAAAAAGACAAAAGTCCAGTTCAGTGACTCAAATTAGCCTAGCAGACAGCTAGCTGTGCAACCCCCCCTTTCCTTTGGCTCCCCGTGACACTCAAAATGGCCACAGCTTTAATAATCAACATAAAATTTGCATTTTGGACTTTTTAAAAGGGTGATTTACACAACAATACACCCCTCTACATGTTGTCCTGAAGAGGGAAATATGCTTATAGATACACAACCTGTGCACCATTTGTACCAGTCTGTAAACATGCAGCATGCATGCAATTCAGCTGTAAATTGAGTGATCTAGTTGGTCATTCAGGGAACTTTAGTTTTCAGCCTAGTTTAGTTTACAGCCCACTACATGGGAGACAACAAATAATGCTTCATTTAAAATCTGAGCACCACATTTCCCAAATCATTTGCTTTGAAACTGTATCTCTGTTTATACCAGATAAAGAAGACTTCATTCCTGCTGCTATAATCACACTGCTGAGCAAACTCATAGATTAATTTTTGAACAGTACAGCATTGCCACTGGCTTGCTGAACATATCTTATCTGAGCAAGTTGTTTTCAGTTTTTGCACACAGTATTTCATTACCAATAAACATATGACTGGGATCTGTAAGAAGCTCCTGAGGCGAGCACCAGCCATTCCCATCCTAACTTTAGTTTGGTTAAAAAAAATTAAATTAAATTTAAAAAAAGGCCAACACCAGTGGTTCAGGTTCAGTGCATTTTGTGTGCAGCACAGATGACGTCCTTAATCCATAAGGCAGGGTTTGTGACAAATGCAGTGGTTAAAATTAGCAGGTGAATAATAATCACTGGCCGGAGAGCTGCTTTTCACTGGAAGTTTGGCAGGGGAAAAAGTGCAGATGCCAAATCAGAGGTGCTGCACTACAGACGTGTGCAGAGGCATTAAAGTAGCAAAGGAAAGCTGACACTGGCAACTGTGTCCTGTTAACGATATGGTTTCCAGTGTTTTTAGCGGACCGCAGAAGATGCCAGATGCCTGCTTCATAGCTGGCTAGAGAAGTTGGGTGTACGTTACAAATAAAACAACTGGAACAGCAAAAGCTAAATGATCACATGAATCCAGCTGCTGGAAATGTTGTAGGTGCTGAAAATGAAAGTCTACTACAAACAATATTGGAAAAGAAGAAACATGTAAGATAATCTAACTACAAAAATGCTAAACACAATGCTAAGAAATAAAAAATTAACTTTTGTTTTAATAAAAGTGAAGTCTGTGGCCATCTGGAGCATATGTTCCAGCAGAACAACTTCCTTCTGTAATTAATGAAGTTATCCAAAGGGAACAGGCTGATTAAGTGAGAACTCTGCTTATTCTCAACAGGCAATGTTTCCAGGGCTCAGAGAGAAATGGCTCTGATAGAATTCCTGAGGACGAGGCGGCCCTAGTTTGTCATGCAGCTGGCATCTCTTTTATGGAGTCGCTTTCAAAGCTTTTCCCCCTACAAGTGGCACCAAAAACATCTGTTCCCAGGGCAGCTACCCACATGAGAGTTTGCCCTGCGCTGGCAGGATGGCCTGCAGATGTAGGCAACAACCGACATGCAAATCTACATGCAAAACCCCAGACAGCCACATCGCGACAGTTAAGACAACAATATGCAAAGAGTCACAAAGGGGAAGGGAAAGATAAAGAAACAAGACAAATGAGAGTGGGCAGAGTGGGCATGGGAAATAATGACTGTATCAAAAAGTAAAAAATAACTATAAAAAGCAAGAATGAAAGAAGGCAGAGAGACCCTGAATAACAAAAGATGATAGGTAATAGTGGAAGAGGAGCACAATAGCTTGTAATTCAGAGGCAGTGTCTCCTGGCTGTGTAGTGGTACTTGAAATCTCAGCCAGAAGACCAATTTGACCTCCATCCTGTTCAAAGCAGTCCTGTTAGTGGAGGGGCCTGGTAATGTCTGATGAAGCAGCAGTAGCACAGCTATATTAAGGCTGCAAAGACCAGGGTGTACGAGGTGCACTCTGCGAGTGCTCGGAGCAGTGTAAAACACTCGGTATCATTAAAGGCAGTGTGTTTAGGTACTGTCCACAGCCCTGCAAAGTGACTGCAAGTGGGGGGAGGATGGATAGAAGGAGGCGATGGGAAATGGTCCGAGTTATTTCCATTCCCTCAGCCCGTTTATGGAAACATTATGGGAGCAAGGTTCAGTTCTCACGGAGGAGGAAAAGATTTGGAGAGTGAGCGGGTAAGAGCGAGAGACATGAGAAAAGTGAAGGAGTGAGTAAAAGCGAGGGAAAGGAGGAGGGACGGTAGAAATGCTGCTTTTAACCATTTTCTCTGGAAAAGACCTCACTCTGTGTGTGTCCTGCATTGTGCAGTTCTCCCTCTGGCAAAGGCCACAAAAGCCTCCATTTATCTCTCCTGAGCATCTAGCCTTATTGAGAAAAGGCCCTGAAAGGCAGGCAGCCATCACATGTGCCAGGGTGACATGGCTTTTCCCTTGTTAACACTTTAGTCTTGCACCCAGAGTGCACCCAACACAATTTCCACCAGAGTGAGGGATTACTCCTGCCGACAAACGGGGGAGGAAGAAAAGAAGTAGTACATCTGTTCTATATATTTGCATTTCTTTGGTTGAGATCACAATGCACCACTTGACTCGGTGGAAAGCGAACATTCCCAGTCAGGCATGAGAAACCCACCCCATCAATGAGGCCTTTTTCCACCCTTTGGTTTCTTTAACCGGGGTAACGGCACATCACAAGGAGCAGCTCGCACAAAACACAATCTGTCAACTCGGAGGCAGACGGGGGCCAGTTTATTCGCGATTCGCTCTCATCGCTTTCTCTTTACTCAGTGTTCTCGGGAGCAAGAAAGGAGACCGAGTGCAATTTTAGGACATTGCAATGTGTGCTATTCAGCAATCTCCAGCTCTAATTGCAGAGGGAGAGGAATTTTGTACATCTCTAGCATTGAGGCACAACAGCTGCAGCTGGCATGGCATGTGGTGGGTGTGTTTAAGGGAGGTGTGGTGGCTACAAGTGTGTCGAAAAAAAAAAAAAGAAAGAAAAGAAAGCCACCCACATGCTCACACCTTTGCATAAATTAGCAAAAATGCATCTTTGTCGCATCATGCCTCTGCACTTTTTGTCTTTAATAACGTGCGTGCCTTCCCGTGCTCGAGGGGAATTACTTTGCTCTAAATCTGTTACGCTAAATCTGTTACGCTCTTTTCTGCCACCCGTCAGCACCACGCTTGATCTCACTGATTTAGACGGGAGTCAGCTGCCGTAAACAATTACTGCCTAGATGCCGTATACTTCAACTAAACAGTGAAACCAGCAGGTCAGATCCACGCATGTCTGACTTTTATAAAATGTCATCACTTCATCATCCTATCCTATTAGACGTGTGTGAGCACTTGTGTCACAATCAGTAAATGAACTCTTGACTTATGGACAAAAACATTTTTATTTTTAAACAGCAAAGTAGCCCCATCATGAAATCCCCTGCAGGGTTCATTGTGTTCTCGAGAAAGGACATGCATGAGGTCAGAGACACCTTGATCTTTCACCAAATGTAATCAGTCCTTCCTTCAGTCTGAGTGATGAAAAACGCACTCCAGCACATATCTACATATCGTTCTCACAAGCCAACATCAACCTCTACTAATTGTCTGAATTTATATGTTCACATATCTTGCGAAACGTAAAAAAAAAAAAAAAGTAGAGGAGGTTGGGAAATGAATGCTTTTGTTTTATTCAGCTTCCACACAGTGTCCCCCTATTCCTGT
>VOQK01004206.1:74490-87493 GCA_015052645.1 Benitochromis conjunctus | reverse complement strand
TAGGAAGAACTTACGAGGAGGAATTAGCAGATTAGTGCAAAGCTCCCCTTCACATTGTCACATTCTATTAATCCAAACAGAAGACCTTCAAGTGGACACACAAGGTTTAGTAAGAAGATTCAGTTAATGAAAGAGACTGAAAGTTGTATCTAAGCTTGTAAAATCATTCTTCCTTTCTTAAAACTCGCACAAACACACACACACACAACGCCGCTATCCATTTTCTCTCCCTGTCTGGTTTGATTCAGGTGATCTGTTGCACTATTCGCAGTTGTTTCTGTTTCTTTGCATCTCAACGACATCAAAAGTGAAGCCTCCCTCTGTCGTTTCTCTCCGTCTCATCCAGTCCCAATGCAAGACACGAAGATGCTTTTTAAATTCTCTAACAAAGGCTTGTCAAGTCTTGTCGGCATCTCACTTTCCTCTCTCCGTATCTCTCTGCATGTTTCTCCGCAGTATGCAGCCTGGCTCGTAGTTTGGATGACCTGGAACGTTTTCATCATCTGTTTTTACCTGGAGGTTGGAGACCTGTCCAGAGTAAGAAAATGTTTCATTCTCAAGTCTTTATGCACCAGCATTAACACACAAAAAAGACCCAAACTAGCAATGCATTGATTCTCTAAACAAGTTCAAATTGCCTGCAAGTGTAATATATATTGTGTCACTTGTGTTACACAAATCTGATAACACACATTCAGGTGGTGTGGGGAACTGAATTTTTATTTATGCTTTTTGCATTTAGATTTGGCTTTGTTTACACCCAGCTTGCTATATGAGTCACACAAATATGCAGAAAAGAATGAACTCACTAAATAAGCCGATTATTTGTGAGGGTTTAACCAACTTTAAAACCATGCTTTGTACATTGGTTCCCCTTGTTCCACCAAGCCAACTGTTCTTTCTCCTGAGGATGTCCTGCAGTCTCTGGCACCGTTCGGGTCGTGTGAAATGTGGATTTTGGCGTCTGTGGATCGGGCTTGTTCCAGTGCATTTTGTAGATGCTTGATTGACTGATTGATCGATTGGGGTCTGGCTGGGCTGGATGGTTTGTTATGTTTCTTGAGCTGTTGCTGAGCTTTTTCTGTGGTGTGCCTGAATATATCGTCCTGCGAGGGGAAGGCCGATTTGGGTCAGGACCAAAGATTTCCTAGTGGAACATTGCATTGTAGTGAAATGATTTCCTTCAGCCATCAGTGGTTTGATTTTAAAATTACTATGTTTCTATTATGCACTAATAAATATTAGAGATGACTGGAGGTTGTTCAAATTCTTTTTGATGTGTTTTTCAAAAGTTTAGCCTTTTCTAAACTCCAAATTTGTTGATTTTAAATTCTTATTATCAGCTTGGATGATTTATTAAGGCTAATCAGTGCTTCCATAAACAGAAGAAATCAGTTGATGTGAGTGCTGATTATTGCTGATTACACACTCGGGTGTGTGGCTGTTGAGGAAAAAAATATTGCCTCACTTCTCTGTAATTTACTTGTTTTATTGGACAGTTTCACAACATGCTTGCTATCAGTTTAATATCTGACACAGGACTGCGGCTACAGCCGCCTCATACCATCTGTCTTAATCTGTTCTAATCTACATCTTATTGGTTTTTCCATCCATCATAATTAATGATATTTGGGAGTACGGTTTCTTTTATATGTGGTACTTGTATATACTCATACCATCTCTGCTCTTCCCACGCAGACACACATTCTACACTGTCAGCCTTGTTTTTTGTTGCTGCACACATTTTTACACATTTCAATTTTGAGTCGAAAGTCGTCTAAAATCCACCACCTTCTGTTTAGAAATCAAAATACCTGGGCCCAACATTTCCCAGAAGAACGTGGTATTGTAATAGGAAAATACATTTTATTCACCTCATCCGACAGTGGGTCAGTGGCTGATTGGTATATACCTCTCAATATCCCCGTGGCCTAGTTTTAACAGAAACCACTAAAGCTGAGAGGACAGGGGACTACTATTTGGGGTTTGTTTTTATCACACGGGAAAAACGAGCAAGTCTGTCATTTTAAAAAGATAGAGCGGAAGGTAGAAACATGCAGAAGTGGCACAGCAAAATAAATAGTGTGGATCACTTTTCTTTGGGTTAAAATTATGAGTCCTTGCTCTGTAAGATAAAGTCATTTAAAAGGCTTCGGCTCTCCTGACCAAAATCAACACATCTGGTTTCTAATGAGGGCAAAGCAGCCAGTTAATTAGCAATACCGTCATCAATTACCCGCTGACCAATCGTATAGAAACACACAGAAACCAGATGCTAAACAGCTTTGTTTTTATGACCAGAACAGTTTGCATGTGCCTCAAGGACACATCCACCTTGACCCAGTTACCGCAGCAGAGAAAACCACAAAGTCCCGCTTCTCCTCCGATAGGCTCCACCAGCTGTTGTACAGTGTGAGATATAAATCCATCACCAACCGTTCCGAGGCTTAATTTCTGACCTAAGGGCTATTATTATGCTGGTCCACATGTAAAACAAGTACAAGTCTGTGATTGTTTCCACAGATGTACACTACCAATATAAAACATAAGAAAAACAGATTTTTGTACCCAGCATTGTCAGTGGTAGTCACCACCACAATAATATGCACAATGAATTCGGCAACAGGCCTCAAAATTCTTTCAAAATTAAGATCTTAGAGCAGCTTTAAACACTGGAAGTGATTTTCAGCGATGTGGTGAACAGTGTGAGTTAATGATGCTCAGCAACTTGAAGTGAGCAGGTCCCAAGATAAGCTTCTCTCAACTTCCAGCAACCACTGAATCCCCAAAGCTATTTAACTGGGATACTTCCATCTATAATGATTTATATTGGTATGGCTCTGTTCTGGACCCTCTCATCCCTTCTGCATGCATATTAACTGCAAATCTGTGCAAATATATTGTCTGTTAAAAATATTTTTCAGACTCATCTATCCTTAATGCAGCCACTCACACCGACTGGGTGATTTTGCTGGATGAATTTGCTGCATTTAGTTTTTTAAGATTAAGCTTGATTTTTTAGGATTTTCAGATGCAAATAAACAGATCTGACCAATCAGATCACTGCTTTTGGCAACAACTGCGCTCGTATCTCAAAACGGTACTGAATATACAAATAGTAATATAATACTCTTTTACTTCAGACACAGCTAGATGCGGCTAAGGGTCAATCGGCTCTGAAATTATTTCTCTGCCTCCTCAGATGTGGTCCCAACTCTGCCAACAAGAGCTCAAACTACCCTGAAATATATACAAAAGCAGCTGTGATACAACTTCAACTCCTGGACCAAACCATGAAATTCTCCTTGCTGCTTACCTCTCGGGAGAATTAGATGAGCCAGGAATCTCAGTTTTTCTTTTCATGTTTAGAACCAGCTCGTCTTGGTTCTGATGCTAGTTTGATGGCTTGATGCTCACTTTTGGTGTGTTATAGGACAAGTTCACATCCTAAAAATTTGGTTGCCTTTTCGCAATATGCTTTGTGTGAATGGCCTTAGAGCACTTCCCCACCTTTATATACAGTATAAAGGCTGGAGGTAAAGGTGGGTTGCAAAGTGGCATGCAGGTGCGTAGCCCCATGTAGAATAACCAATTCGACATGTAGAGGAGTCTCAGCTGACCTTTCAGATGGTCAGCTGAGACTCTGGATCAGCTTGATTCTGTGGGCTTCCTGGTCTTTAACACTCTCCGGTTTAATCACCCTGAGGGAAACTAAATGTTAGCGCCACATTTAATTGGATCCCACCAAGCAGCTGATAAAAGTTGATATAATATCATGACAGCCCAGCAAACACAGACTTTAGGCTCGGATACGAATACGAGTGTATCAATAATACATGGTTTGTACAGTATATTTACCAGAGAGTGAGATGAGTATCATCGTGACATGTTCTTTTCCTGCTGCCTCTATTTATGTTTCACGCCGCCACTTGTCGGTATTTGATAAGGGTGAGGTTGGCATGGGCTTCAAGAATGCGATGATATAAATGAAATTTCTTTGAAACTCTCTCTCATTTGCTTCTCAATGCCACTCTCTCTCTCCCTCCTCCTGCGCCTCGCTCTCTTTATCTCCATGTAAGTCATCCCTCCTCTCCCTCTGCTCACCCTATAATCAAGTCTTTTTCAAGTTGCTTTCCAAAGTCCCATGCTCCTCTTCTGTCTCGCACATCTTCATCTCTCATTCCCCCTCCTCCAAATTTCTTTTGTCGAGGCGCGGGGAAACGTGGCCCTGTTGAGAAGGCACTCCTATTAGTGGACAGTACAGGGCAGTGATTTGTGTACAACCCATTACTTTATCCACTCACGCCATTACTGCGTGGTCACGGGACAAAACTGATTGTGACACGCTGCATTTTTCTTCATTAAAGCCATCTGACGTCTGCAAATGAAAGAGGGTGACAGTCCTTTGATTTACGCTATGTTATCACTGACATTTGGATTTGTAATGTAGCTTTGATGTAATTTTTTTCAGCCCAACACTCAGTTTTATCCATTAATGGACTTGATATCCAGATTGTACGTTTATCAGCCTATCAGGGAAATAAGTGAGCGCTTAGGGGCCTGCCTTCATTTTATATATATTTTTGTTGTATTATAAACTAGGGGAAATATTGCAGGCAAAGGCTTCGAATCTTCTCAATTCCTTCCATGATGACAGATTTCATTTTAGCCATGCGGCGCACGGCACACAGGCTGTTTGATGTTCTGCTAACTGCAAATGTTCTTGGTGTTTTGTAGTACAACAGCAGGAAAAGTCAGAAATATTAGGCCTGTAAAGGTGTGGCATTTGCCAAACGCCCATGACATTTCTTCTTGATAAGGAAAGTAAACCCCCATGAAAGTGAGTGGAAAAGTGGGAGAGACAGTGAGGGGTGGGGGCTGGGGTGGGGTGGGCAGTTGTCAGTGTTTGTCAGCTCAGTTTGACGTCCTAAAACCAGGCAACCAGATGGACAGACGCTGAAAGAACAGGCAGATCATTATCATGACTGAGATTATGGCAAAGTGGGTTTGATGAGACATCATGACACTGAGAGCTAACAGGACATTGTGGGAGCATGGTGCACGTCAGCGATGACTCACTGACATTGTCCCACACATACAGACACACACACACAAACACACAGCGAGCCCGTAAATCAAAGTTAGAGGGAATTCACTTTTTTATTCCTGAATTATTTTGAGCTTGACAGTTTGTTATTAATGACGAGAACAGCCGTTGACAGCTGGCTTATTCTCTTCTTCGGGAGATTTCAACAGTATCACACAGGTTTCATCAGCAGATTAAGGTTACCCATATTTAATGGAAATGCAGGTGTATCCAGTGTGTTTGTTTCATTAAAATCAATGCTGTGCCTCATATAATGCTAGGAGCCACCGAGATGTTGTTGCCAAGTTGGCTTTTTGAAGCCAAACTTTATGAAGTGAAAGAGTGGAGTGCCAAGTTATTGGCTAAAGTAACAGACTGATAAAATACTAGTATTTCCCCCCGTAAAACCAAAGAAGACAGTTTTTGGATGGTTTGTTCTGCACAAAAATCCATAATGTTAGCCAGACAGTCCATTAAAAATGCTCCAGCAGCACACACACAGTGAAGAGTGGATGAGGCCTAGCAGATGCTGATAGGCTGCCTAACTCAATTATCCAGGTGGATGACCCCACTCAGAGTTGGTATGAGAGGAGAAACCTTTTTTTTTGTGTAGCGGGCTGTAAATATGCTTTTAATGCTGTAAAGTTGGCCATTTTAAAATGGAGTTTATGGGCATTGACTCTCTTTTAGAACCAACCTCATGTGGCACTTAGAGGAACTTGAGTTTGCGCCCCTTGTTGATGTGTTAGCTTTATTTTTCAGGCCTTTGGGAAGCACTGATACTACAGTAAAATTCTCCTTTTCATTTAACTAAACTGAACATCCACTAAGTCTTCTCATTTATGTTGACCAAAGCTGACCTTCCTTGATCTTTCCTGAATCTAGAGACAGCAACGGTTGCATTATTTTGTCTATAAAATACCAAGGAAAATTACATATTACATGACTCTACAGGTACCTATTTCAATGTGTGAGCAATCAAGCAAATGATGGCTTTTATCCATTCTGACCATTTGTAGCAAGCACCATGTAATACAATCTAATATTAGATTGTATTATATGGTGGTATACAGGGATATATTGGGGTATACCTCAAGTACACATGGCAGAACATTGTGAGGAAAACCCAATGTGCAATAATCTAGTTACTTTTATTTCTACCATCATACAAGCACACTGCAGGGTGAGATGAGTAGGCGCTGATCTGTCCCTAGTGGATATGCCTTTAGTCCTCCAGACAGGGTCTAAAATTAACACATGCAAGGACCAGGTGGGTTGGTTTTCTGATTCTTTGCGTAAATTTCAGAAGGTTGTCTTTGCCACACTAGCAAAAAGCTTGGACGATGTCATTAACAGGGGTGGTGCCTCTGTGCTCTTCTGTCTGTGATAGAGTTTGGCTTTTTTCCCAGCCCTAGCCATAAACATAGCCAAGCAATGAATATTAGCTAATCGGATGCAAGGAAGTGGGTGATTTTCACACAGAACATCTTAACCTGTAGCCTCAGACTTATGTGAGCTAAGTGGGGACATGCCAGGGCTCTGGAGATTTTTTAAAAACAATATTATTCTTTTAAAGATATTAGTGTAAAGGGATTCTTAAAATGTAGAATGGATTATTTGTTAGGAATTAGATCAAGTTATAACGGCAGAGCAGCAGACAGCAGAGCACCACACCGGTCACAGAGGGAAGCTGGCTTCACAACTTGACATTTCCGGTCGTGTAAAATGATGCCTGACTGTTTGCCTGCATCAAGATTGTTTGATGCAGGCAAACAGTGCAAATGTGTTGAGGTTTCGCAGGCAAGTGATTACTAACCACATGACATTCACTTGTCCGCCATTTTAGACATATGACAATCATGGTGACAACGTAGGATCAAATGAATAAGGCCCTACTCATTCAAAGACTGGTCTGCAGCCATCTGGCAACCATTGGATGTAATGGATAAAAATGTGTATTCCCCAACTGGATGCAAGTGTATGCTGGAGGTGGATGGCAGTTGTAGAGAGATGACTGCTAAAGTTCGAGTCACACAGGCCTACAGACCAGCTGGTAATCCCGTGGCAACCACCTGTCGCAAGGAAAAAAATGTGTATTCTCCAAATAGGTGGCAAAAACCACAAACGCTGTCTCTGAGTTGTACTGAAACTTTGAAGAGTGCAACACAACATGGGAAAAGAGACCATTCGCCTGCAAAGTAAAAGTGCGGCCTTTCGAAAACACACTAGCTGCAGCATAAAAGCTGAGGCACAACTTTTACTTTGAAGGCAAATCTTCGCCATCTCTAGTTTGCGTTGCACTTATTCATTTAGTAGTTAACAAACATTTACTGACAAATATGAAAAACTGCAGTCAACCATGGCTATCTGCTAGCAACCAGGTTTTGTTCACTCAGCAACAGCTAGCAACATCCAGGAACCAGAGCCAGCCAGTTGGGGAATACAGATTTTCCACTAGCAACCAGTTGTTGTATCACATCCAATATAGCAGACAACTCTTGAGCAATGAAAAACCTAAGTAGACAAACAGATGCATGAACAGCCTGTCACTTTAATCTTCAGTGACTTAATTAGTTTTTGCCAGAGTCGGCGCTTTACAATTTCTGTCGAGATGCCAGAGTTAGGCGCTACGTGGCACATAAAAAACAGATAAGTAGAATTTTGAGATCTAGATGTCTTTGGTTTTATTAATGCTTGTAGTAATGAATCTATATATTGAAATCATTTCAGTCTAGCCTCTTTTTATGTTAATATTCAACCAGATATTTGGTTATCTAAGTGCAGTGTACTGAAATAAATACAAATGTGACACAAACAAGGCCGAAAAAAATGACTTTGTTAAGCTAAAAAAAGACACATGAGAGATGCTTTTTTTAAACCACACCTATTGACTGCTGAGTCAAACAGTTAATTTTAGACAGTGCCTCCAAGTAGACACACAGTACACTGATGCATGTCTGCTAACACATGTCAGCACGAGGCAGGTTTTTGTGTACAAGAACAACACGCCTGTGGATGTTTCAGCTTCATACAAGCTGATTTTCAGATGTATTAGAGTTACGTATTATAAGCAAGCAGTGTATGTGTTTATGTTTAAATTTCTGCTAAATAACTGACTGTGTCTGCCTTTTTGTGAAGGCTTTTTTTTTTTTGCTTTTCTAACATTTGTGTTTGATAAAACTTTCTATCTAACGTGTATCTTTGCCTTCCACGAGGCCCCCGTGGAGCCCCAGAGGCAAGATAAGGTGTACATCCTGTCTTGACAGTAATTTGAGTTTAAGCCCAAGATTCATACCATATATCAGTCTGTCACAGTCCCATCCTTCCTGTCACTCGCTGCTGCACTATCTAATATAGCAGCAATGCCATAAAATTAATCTTTAAAAAGATTTCTGATGTGGCATCCCTGACAGATTTGGAGAGGAGCCTGTGGAGAGAGAGAGAGAGAGAGAGAGAGAGAGAGAGAGAGAGAGAGAACTGTCACCATGTTGCGAACGCACACTCGCACTCGCATATTCATGCTCTCACACATATGCATGCACACTCTCAGACAGCTAAGTGTCAGAAAAGTCCACTGTGTCGTATAAAAGATGCAGCCACCCCCCTGGGCAACGCACAGATAGGGGCTCGTAGATCCGCACACGCACCAACTGTCAGTCATTTATTGGTGGTCGGGGTGGGGGGTGCTGTGTGGGAGGGTGTCCTGCATACTTTTCACATTTGTGAAAGCGTGTGTGCACGAGGGATGCGTATTTGTTTATGTGCATGGACCAAATCCAGGCTGCCTTAAAATATTTTGATTTCCATCAATGTGACTAATTTCAGTCTGCACACACACACACACAGACACACAGAGAAGCAGCGACAAAATGAAACGCGGGGAGGAAAAAAAAAGAAAGAAGGCCAAAAGTTTTGGTGACGAAAAGAAGAAAAGCAAGGCATCAGGGGCGAAGAGAGAGACTGAGAGGTTGAGACATGAGAAGGTGTGATAAGAGCTGCAGAAGACGATGATGTGCTGCGAGATGAAGCCACGAGCGAATCAACGCGTGTCTTTCAACGGGGAAAAAGAGGTGACGCGGGGACAAGGGGGAAAAAGAAGACGAAACACGGAAAAAGTTGGTTCGCCAAAACCTCTTAACAAGATAGGATCGCTTATCTAACAGAGGAGCGGGAAAGAAAGAAGAAAAAAATATCAAATGTGGCTTTCATATCAATTTCATATTAACATCAGATGCGCCTGTTGTCAGCACGGGGTGGGCTTTTTACTCCGGGATGAATTGCAGGAGAGATATGACAGTATATCAAACTCCAAGCCACCCAATTCATTGCTGAAGAAAGTTGAAAACAGGTTTCCAGTTTCTATGCTAATAGTTGCATTGAGTGGATGAATGAGGGGATCCCACACATTTAATCACAGGCGTTCTAGTTAAAACATCCACCCTGAGCCACTGAGTTAATCCATCTGCCCCGTCTGTGTTTGATCAATGGATGCATTTGTTGAAATTGTGGCATGAAATTGCTTTTTTTTTTTTTCTTGCCCATTCAACACATCTCTAGCGGGACATTTCTACTCCACCAATTCTATCACTTGAGCCCTGAGCTATTATTACTGGTTTCCATTTGATTGTTACTCGTTTTTACTGTACAGTTTCGTGTGAAACGACCAGAGTTAGTTTTTAACTGTGGCACAGATTGGCTTAATGCCACAGTAGATAATGGATTTGATTGATTTGCCTGCTACAGTCAAACTTGTCCCAGGGCCTGGATGGCAGCTTGTGTTATTTTCAAGTCTTAATGAATTTAGCCCAACTGTGTTAGTGATAGAGTTTGATTTCACTGTAAATGCTTAACTGCCTAGCCTTCAACTTGCAATTTACAGTGTACTTCTTATCATAACATGCTCAAAACCAAGAAAGAAGAATAAATTTTTCCTACTTACTTTTGCTGATTATCAGTCCATCGGGATTAGGGATGAACCTGGATGGCTGTACGAGTTACATGAACAAATTGGAGTCTATAAGAAAGATATGATTCAAACCACTGCAGGGCAGTACCATTAAATACATACGGCATGCTCTAATTGCTGAATTGAATTAAATTGAGTCCAAAGCCATTTTTTAAGATCACCTTGCGAAATCTTGAAATCAGAATAACACAAGTTAAAATAAACATGGTCACTGAAATTCGCTTTAGTTAGCCATATGTCTATGCAAACATACCATTACTCTTTTATTAATAAGAAGTGCATAAAATGTGTTATTTGTAAGCTTTCACTTGTACTGGGAAACATCATAAGTATAGCTCATAAGATTTTGCTGCTAATGGCAAGTTCAGGTTAAAGCATTGCAATGTTGTTGTTTTTTTTGCAGCCTCTCCAATATCTGTTTTTTACCTTCAAAACATACCTCTGCTTGCACACCGGAGAGGCTCTAGTCTGCAAATGAGCCCCTCTGTGCCCATCTGTGGCACAGCAGCCTTCAGTGTTGACTATTACTTGTGACATGTAACCAAGTTGTGTGGGTGGGATGTTGCCTGAGACCACCGAATGGTGACTTCAGAAAAAGTGAGGGGGCTGCATCAGAGCCAAAGTCCCACATTTTTTTTTAAAGTAATATATTTTATCGGGTGTCATTGAAAAAATTCAAATACCATTAATCTCAAAACTAACTGAGATCACTAGATGCTTTATCTTGGTTCGATAGGGGACTTCTTCCTAAATATCCGTGAGAAATGTGGTTATATTCCACTTCAAAGAGTCAGATATTGTGCATGGCCTTGTAAGAATAGTATATCGAAAGGGAATTATGTTTATAGCTGATCTTCGAATTCTCTATCTAACTGTGTTGAGGGTGCTGTGAGCCAAAACGAGCCCCTTAGAGTCAATAGGATATGCAGAATTTGCATGTAATTTTTGCATTCTTCTTTACAGGTAACACCTTTTCACTTCCCACGCAGCAATTTGATCATTTTTTAATATATGAATAATTATTAGCGCAGTTTTGACAATGCAGCTGTCTGTATTTCTTTGTTTTGGAATTCACAAATATAAAGCTCTGATAGGATTCTGAATTATTCCTTAAGGTGTGGCTGGATGAAATAGTTTACTCACCGCATGCTTCTTTTAGCAGCCCCTCCCTTTCATAAAATTGTGGAGTCCACCTGGGGTAGAAGCACTATAATTGGCCCACCGATCAGAGAGATTGAAGAGGTTAGAGTGACTTTGTTGAGGCATTTGATTAGAAATGGTAATAGGTTTGGTATGGTTAAGGTCAGGGTTATGATCTGGAACAGACCTCATCACTATCTACCCCCCAGCACACTCACACACAAACAATTCCCGCAAAACCCCATCCAATCTGATAGGAGAAAAGTGCTTCAAGCATTATGGGTTAAGGCCTCATCTAACACCCGTGGGAAATTATGGCAAAACAAGGCAGGGAGATGCACAGTGACTGATTATGTTGGTGTGAAATAACAGAGAGAGAGACACAGTGAGAGAAAATGACAGAAAAGTGGATACAGCCACAGAGAGAGGTTCAGTTAAATAGAGTGAAAAATTGACTTCAGAGAGAATAAAGCTAATATTGTCCCATCACTGATTTTCTGCCCTTTAGTGTGATGATCTGCTGATCTTTGCGGTGGCCTGCTGAGACGACTGACTGTCTGGGTGACTGGTTTGTCTGTTAGACTGTCAAACCTTTTTATTTACTACACGACTGCTGGAGCTAGTATGGTATGATTAGACTAGATAGAAAGCTATAAGGTAGCTATAAACTAATATACACTCACCAGACTCTTTATTAACCACACATTTCTAGTACCTGGTTTGACCCCTTCTTGCCTTCATAACTGCCAAACTTGCTTGTGGAAACATTGCCAACATGGCCCATGTTGGTGTGATAGTATCACACAGTTGCTGCATTCATGAATCTCCTGTTCAATCACATCCCAAAAAGGCTTTATTGGACAGAGATCTGGTGACTGTGGAGGACATCTGAGTACAGAGAACTCAGTGTCATGTTCAAGAAACCAGTTTAAGATGATCTGAACTTTGTGACATGACATATTATCCTCCTGGAAGCAGCCATCAGAAGATGGGTACACCGTGGTCATAGTCGGATGGACTCATCAGACCAGGCAACATTTTTCCAATGTTCTGTTGCCCAGTTTGTTTGGCATCAGAAAGACATATTCACCTTTCAGATGCCACTGGATATTTTCTCTTTTTAGACCATGCTCTATAAACCCTAGAGATGATTGTGCAGGAAAATGCCAGTAGATCAACAGTTTCTGAAATAGTCCAACAACCAGTCACTTCAAACCTGTTTCTTGCCCATTCTGATGCTCAGTTTGAACTTCAGCATGTCATGTTGACCACATTCACATTCTTAAACGTATTAAGTTTCTTCCATGTGATTGTCTGATGAGATATTTGCATTTGTGATACAATCTACTATTGCTTAGGGTACAAATGGGAACAATCTACTACTTTCACCCTCATCTCATTCTGTCCATCCATCCATCCAGCTATATGATATCTTTCTGATTAACTTAGAAGAAATAAATAGACACATTTATTAAACTGGAAATTCAACATGCTGTATGAATAAAAACAAACTATACTGTCAGCAAAACATCGATTTTGATTAGAACTGATGCTAAGTTATTCAACATTCATTTCAAAGGCTTATACTCTTCCTTCCTTTTCTTTCTTTTTTTTTTGTTGAAAATGTGAAAGATACAAAATTTTATTTTTGCCTGATTGCATGTGTTGTTACTCGAGTCGTTGAAATCGTCTCTGTAGTTTCAGGTCACATTAAAATGGCATCACGCTTCCCCTCTTAACTGTAAGACCATCAGAGGAGCGACCACTCTGAATGCCCCCCCCCCCCCCCCCCACAAACAAAACCAAAAAAA